>VDFB02140455.1:0-12478 GCA_007258455.2 Sequoia sempervirens
TCAAACAAAGAAGTTAGGGTTGTATATAGGATTTTGAATTAACTGTGGTGAGGTTCCCGATGCAGAAACTAACGTGACTTTGCTCGAAGAGGAGTTAAGAATTTACGGAGCAGAAATGGCCACGCCTGCTACGTTGGAGCTAGAAGAGATTTTACATGTGCGGAGAGAGTGGGAATACTTTTATGTCGTCTGATAAACTTACTAGGTCCTTATTACTCCACGTCGTTCATCGAAGTTACGTTGCCCAATGGAATGGAAGAGGTGTTTTTTCTGGTCTTTCGACGGTGGAGAATAGACAAATTGTTTCCTTTACCCTGAATGCAATAGGTAGGGGCCCACACAAGCAAGGAAGGTACTTATGCTTGTAGGACTCTTTTGCATCATTATTTATCATTATTTATTTTGGTGGACCGTTCCATAATTTGCATTTTTTGGGTTTAGTTTGGCTCATGTGTTGATCTTTATTGTCCCTCTTTACTCCCACTTTCTTTTGTTTAGTTTGGCCTCACCTTTTTGATCTCTATTGTTGCCCCTTTTTACTCCTACTTTCACTCCTACTTACATATATTCCGCATTGATAATTTAGTCATTATTATTGCATCCATGTTCATAGATTCATACATACTTTTAGATTATCATTCTTATTCTCAAATTTATTTATCTTTTAGGAACTTATAATCTAGTTGTCATTATTGTACCCATTCTCATACATCCATCCATGTCTTGAGAGAATCATTCATATGCTCAAGTTTATTTGTATCATTTGAAAATAGTAAACATTTAAAATTGTCTCTTGACAATTCTATTGTCATTGATTCATTTCACATCATCGCTATTATATTAATTAAATTAACTATAAAATTATTTAATTAATCATCTTAATATATCTTCCAACACTAATTAAATAGTTTTAATTAATTAATTTACCTCTTATTATAACATTAATTAAATAAATTACAACTATTTATTCAATTAAAAAATCATTCTTCTAAATTTCAACCTTAAATAAATAAATTTAATCCCATCATGATCACACTAAAGTAAGGATAAGTCAAGAAGGGTTCTTTTAGTCCAAACATTGGAGAGGTAGAATAAAATTGAATCTAGGATATGTGTTAGCCCTAAGCTCAAGATCCTACAAAACAACAATGTAAAGACAAAAGAACACTCATACGTAAGATGTAATACAACAAAAAATATAAAAATGAATCATACACTATGAAGATGCAAAGCATACTCTATGAAGACACAAAGAATGCATTATGAAGACACACGACAATAGAAAAAGTAAACACACAAAAGACACAAGGTAGACACAACACAAACAATATACAATAAAGATATAAACACAAGGTTAGTATGCTAAAAGGATTCAAGTCATTTTGGTAAAGAGACCTTAGTTGCAAATTTGTCTCAAATTCCAAACGACATCCATTGAGTATGATGTTAGAAATGATAGTGCTCTCATAGGACTAGCAAGTTGTGTTATGTTGAATCACTCATGAGTTGGATCGATCTACTACTAGCAAGTTGTGTTATGTTAGGTGCCCATGCAATATGATGGGTCTCACAAGGTTGGCAAGCCGTTTTATGCTAGTTTACTCATGAAACACATGGATCCATTAGCAAGCAAGTTGTGTTACACTAGGTGGCCATGTAAAAATTCTCAAGTTCATAGGCCATCAAGCTCTGTTATGCTAGGTCTATGCAAAGCACGCTTCATGAAGCACATAAAATTTAATGTCGTGGGGGACTATTTAATGTCATAGGGGATGAATCACCTCAAGGGGTATACAAAATTTTAACATCATAGGCGATGAATTGAAAATCATGCCTCAAGGGGCGTTAAATATAAAACCACCACAAAAGGGGGTATGCAAATAAATTGATCACCACACTTGAAGGAGAAATACTATATGTGTTGTAGAAAAAATTACCTCTTGCTTGACATGGGAATAATTCATTATAAACTAGACTTAATGAGGTCTTCATTTGGTGTTGTGAGGCATTTTATGCATCCACACTAGGTCTTGGACCCTTGCAAATTGAATAACATGCTTTTAACGATGTCTTGTAAAGGTGTTGTAAACTGTTGTAAGATACTTTCACACTTTTCTAGACTTAATGAACCCATTTCTCCCTAATTCAACATTACAAAATGTGTTTAATAACATTATTACATCAATCGTGAAGGCTTGTAAAATAAACTTAATGTTAAAATAGTGTTGCGATGTGTCCCAAACTTTCACATTGGTTCTTGTGCTTTCCTAGGCTATGTGGACCTCATTTAGTGTTGTAAAGTGTATTCAAATCACATTTTCACATTGAATTATGTGTCCCAAGCCCTAATTGACCTTTACATCATCACTAATAAGCCCCTATTGACCCATATTGTGTATCCTGGGGAAATAATTGATAAAATACCTAACAAAGTTAAAATTTAAACCTTATTTCCTTATCTCCTGGCATCTTAGCTGTCAAAATGGCCCCTATGGGATCCATTCGCCATGCATGGAGAATTAGTCCCATCCTGGTGGGACCCATTCACCATGGGTGGAGAATGAGTCCCCTTTGACCCAATTTTGACCTTTGAGCAAGAAAAAAAAGTGAAATTTAATTTTAATCTTATTTCATGTCAACCTGTGATGAGGTATTAACGAGTAAAATGGGTGGATTGCCTATAAATACAACCTTCTAAGCCCTAATTTACATCTCTCAACTCATTTTTACAACTCATTCATCATTTATCTTCTCAAGCAAGCTAGGGTTTTAACATTACAAGCCATTCAAGATCAATTTCAGACATTCAAGGGTAGATTCTTCATGTTTTGTTGCAGAATTTCAAGATAAAACATCATGGAAAGGTAATCAAGTCCATTATTGCATGTTTCATTACATTATTTCTCTAGTTTGGTTTAATTACCTAAAAGGGGTTTGACCAAGGCAAACCCCCATGCCCTAACATTCACCATTTCTCTCTCTTGTCTTGTGTGTATGCAGATTTAGGTATCTTGGAAGCTTTGAAATCATTGAAAATAAATTTTTCATGTTCCTAAAGTCTTATCTTCATTCAACAAGTCAAAATATCAACAAAAATTCACTTTTAGGTTCAAAAATCAGAGTTTCGGAAGTAGACACCTGTAGAGAATAAAAGTGCAAACTGGGAGCTCTAGATTCCACCTTTGAATAATCAAAAATTCAAAAGTAGAGTCATTCGCCATGAGTGGTGAATGAGTCCCACTACTAGGTCAATTTTGAGTCTTCTACATATTTAGATACCCTTTTGTCAGAAACAAGTTCCAACACAGTTTTGTAAAACTAGGACTGATTCACCCATAATGGTGAATGAGTCCCACCAGGCCTGATGATGCAACCATGGTTGGATAGTCCTCAAAGAGAACTATATGGAGCATGCAACAAGAGTCACACAACGGAAGAAACACAAAAAATGGAGGAAAATACAAATTCAAACATTCTTATTATTAGAGAATTCAATTACAAACATCCGGCAACATTTGGGCTTATAGACTTGGCTCACAGGCCTGATTACAACTTGCTCAAATTACCCTCTTCTTACATGCTCCATGTGAGCGAAAATCCTATAAAGAAACTCTTTCTTTCCCTAATCTCTAACTCTAATCTTCATTATTTCCTTCTAATGATCAATTACAATGCTTTATACACATTCACAAATCTAGAAACATCTGCATCGACCCAAAGATCATTACATTCTCCAATGAAAGAAAATATAATGTGTCCATGAATGGTCAACCTCAAATTTGAATTACTCTCCAATAGGTGCATAAGATGAAGTGTGGACCTATAAGGAAGGTCAGGGACACTCCACGAAACATTTAAAATCACACCCTTTAGATCCACAAGTCACGAGGATGATCCATAATGATCGAACTAGCCATAAGATAAGAAAATTATTCTGGTGTCGGATCAAGAACTACCGCATAATTCAGAAGCGATAACTTTCTGGAAAATGAAACAACTATGCTCAAATCTTGGAATAAGGTAAATGAACATGTCCACGATGAAAACATGGATCCGCAAGGTCTGATGAGCAAACAGGAAGAATTACTGGATCTACCAACTTGAACTAATAGAAACTAAAACAAAGACAAACTGAAATGAAAATATTTTTTGGTGATGCAAGATTGCCACGACCCAAGGATGCTCCTGCATTAGACACCCCTGGTGAGAAAATATGTTCCATGGGAGGAACTCATGAACATCAAACTGGGTTTGGGATGTATACCCCATGCTTATTCTTGATCCAAATGTCTTCTCTGTTTGTACTTCTCTTCCTCCTAACCTCCTTTCTTTCCTCTATCAGATCCTGCAACTTCTCTTTATCTTCCTTGCCCTGCCTCATACCTGCACAAGGTAGTAAGGGAAATTTACCACCACTCACCTTCTTCCACCCATCTGATCTACCTCTTTGACAAGACTTCATCTTCTCTGCCATCCTATCTGCAACCCAAGTCTTTTGTTGCACAAATTTTCCCTTACATTCTTCTGGTTCCATCTCACCTTCAGGTTTAGCCACAAGGTTCTTTTCCATACCCATGCCATCCTCCAATACAACCTCTGCATCTTGCTTCTCAACTCTGCAACTCTTCACAAGACTCAAGTTCCTCACTTCCTCCTGCTTTTTCTTCAAGGAATCCAAAGTAAACTTTTGTCCATTCTTCTCTACAATAATCAGATTTCTTCTACAATCATATATAGCTCCTCTATCAAACTACCAAGTTCTAACCAACAAAACATGACAAGCACTCATAGACAAACCATGACATAAAACTTCATCTTTGTCAAAGGGTTCAATATTAAAGTTCACCCAACACTATTCTTTCAACTCCTTTGCATGATCATCTTGTAACCAACTTATCCTATAAGGACTGTAAGGATGTGGAATCCTCTTCAAACCAAGTTTCCCCACCATCTCCTCAAAAACCAAGTTATTAGTACTTCCAGTATCCACAATAACCTTACAGCACTTACCTCCTGATTTGCACATAGTCCGAAAAAGGTTCTTCCTCTATGAAGTGTCAACCTCTTCCCTGCTCTGCCTCATCAAGGCTCTCCCAAGCATAAGGGATTCTCCTTGCTCTAGTTCTATCCCATCTTCAACTACCTTCTCTTCATGTGGCATACAATTCTTTTTACCAGTCCCTTCACTTGATCCCTCAAGACACTCAAAATATCAATGTCCAATTTCTCCACACTTGAAACATTTTCCCAAGAACTCTCTATTTCCATTACCTTTCCTTTGTAACCTCTATTCTAATTCTTTACTCCACTTAGGTCTTGATTCTTCATCACTTGCCTGCTTCTCCCTACTGCTTCTCATCTACCTTTCCTTCCCTCTGGGATTATTCTACTATCTTTTGTTCACTTTATCTTCTACCTTAAGAACATATTGGTAGGCATCTTCAACTGTGGAAATCCTCAACATACTCATCTCATCCTGAATATTAAATCTTAGGCCATTTATATACCTTGCCACCTTCTCCCTAGTCATCTCTCGGTGCCTAGATCTGATTGTCATCTTGTAGAATTCCTCAATATACTCTTTCACACTCATGTCCTTCTACTCCAAGTTCTGCAACTTCTTGAATAGTTCCAACTCATAGTCTTTAAGAATAAACTTAGCCTTCAGCCTCGCAACCATCTGTCTCCACTAGGTGATTCTTGTTTCACCATTTTCCACTCTGTCCTTTTGCAATTCTTTCCACCATAAAGCAGCATGACCTTTCAACTTAGTTTGTGCCAACCTAACCCTTAATGGGTCTCTAATATCCTCAAGCTCAAAATAGTCTTCCAACTCTCCTATCTAGCCTATCAAGTCTTCTAGATTCAATGTACCAGAGAAGTTAGAAACTTCCACTCTATGAATTTTACTTACTTGTGCCACTGATATCTTAACAATCTCTCCTCTCTCTCATCTATTAGCCCTTCACCCTCTTCAACTTCAAGTTCTTCTGCAGCTTCTTCATATTTGTCCTCCAATTTAGGGTTTCTCCTCAAACCACCCAAGAGGTTCTAAATCTCATTCGTCATCTCATTCCTAAAGTCCTCCATCATCTGCTCCATTCTTCTAGGGTTCATCCTTCTCGACGTAATCTCCTCCTTGCTCGATGCAACTGCCTCAACTTGGCAATCTAACTACAAGGTTTCAATTGCCTCTCTCTCGGTGATCTATTGAACACACTTACAACCTGCCTCAAATCGATGATGTGTTCACCCAAGGAATACCACAAGTACTGCAACCCACTCAAGGTTTGCAACCATCTTCTTTGATACCATCTGATGCAACCATGGTCAGAGGGTCCTCAAAGAGAACTGTCTAGACCATGCAAGGAGATTCACACAATAGAGGCAACATAGAAAATGGAGGAAAATAAAAATTTGAACATTCTTATTATTAGAGAATTCAATTACAAACAACTGACAACATTCGGGCTTACATACTCAGCTTGCAGGCCTGATTACAACATGCTCAAATTACGCTCTTCTTACATGCTCCTCCATGTGATCAAAAATCCTACAGAGAAACTCTTTCTTTCCCTAATCTCTAACTCTAATCTTCACTACTGCCTTCTAATGATCAATTAAAATTCTTTATACACATTCACACATATGGAAACATCCGCATTGGCCCAAATATCATTACATTCTCCAATGAAAGAAAATATAACACGCGCATGAATAGGTCGGCCTCAAATTTGAATTACTCTCCAAAAGGTGCATAAGATGAAGTGTGGACCTATAAGGAACGTCGGGGACACTCCACAAAACATTTAAAATCACACCTTTTAGATCCACAAGTCACAGGGATGATCCACAACAATCAAACTAGCCATAAGATAAGAACATTATTCTAGTGTGATATCAAGAACTACCGCATAATCAAGATGCAATAACTTAAAAATGAATCAATTGTGCTCAAATCTTGGAATAAGGTAAATGAACATGTCCACGATGAAAACGTAGGTCTGCAAGGTCTAGCGAGAAAACATGAAGAATTACCGTATCTACCCACTTGAACTAACAGAAACTGAAACAAAGACAAACTGGAATGAAAATATTTTTTGGTGATGCAAGATTTCCACGACCCAAGGATGCTCCTACATCACCTGAAAATCAACATCAGTAGCATTCTAGAAGATATTTCTAGTCTCCATCCATATCCCAAGTGCACATCTTCAATTTCATTCAGTTTTGTTACATTTTGCATTCATTTCTAGGTGTTTTTGCATTACACAATGTGTTTTCAAACAATTTGTTTTCCTTTAGTTTCCATTCATTAATTAGTTAGTCTTATTATTTTCTTTCATTCAAACATTTCATCTAGGAATATTACATCCTTATCCCATCCATATTGCATTGACATTGAATGTAACATGAGCGTTTTGGCCCTTCTTTCTCCTTTTAGGTGAAAAACCCTAGAAGTGTTAGAAAGAATTAGGGTGTCAAAAAACTATGTTATATTCTTAATCAATAAATTTTTATCTATTAGCTGCATCTAGATCATTGCATTTAGTCTTAATTCCGTTATACATTTCCTAATTTGAGTGGACCATGTAGACTTTTGAGTGGGGTTTATCTCTCTCCTTTTATGTGAAACATCCTAAGAGTGCAAGAGTAGCCTATAAATCCTACCCAAAAATTGATGGTTCACTAAATACTACCACTAGAGAGGGACATATGAATGAAAATGGAAGACAACACCCTAGGGAGTATCATGCATAACACCACCACTAAAGGGGCACAAAAATGGATTGAGATGTCACACCTTAAGGGGTAACATGTATAACACCGCCACTAAAGGGACATAAACATGGATTGAGAGGACAAGCTTAGGGGGTATAATGTATAACACCACCACTAAAGGTACATAAACATGGATTGAAAGGCCACACTTTAGGGGGTAACATGTATAACACCACCACTAAAGGGACATAAACATGGATTGAGAGGCCACACCTTAGGGGGTAACATGTATAACACCCCCACTAAAGGAGAATGCACATGGATTGAGAGGCCATACCTTAATGGATAGCGTGTATAACACTACCACTAAAGAGGCACAAACATGGATTGAGAGGCCACACCTTAAGGGGTATCATGCATACGGTAAGTGCACCAAGATGTGATACAAAAAGGTGGTCTTAAGATGCTAACTTTTTTTGAAATCAACACATTCAGATATTCATTGAGGAAATGAAGATAGTTACACTCAAAATTTGAAGATGTAACAAGAACAAGACTTGTAGTGCTATGAATCTACTTTCTAAAAATATAACATAGTGTCTGGTGTGCTCCCCCTAAAATGTTAAATTTTTTTATAATTTTAAAGATCGCTTCAATGAGAAATTATCTAACACCATGTAGTTTATGCCAGATTTTTTGGTTAAATTTTTAATGAATATATGATTTTTTACTAATTTTTGAACTGGACACATCTTGAAAAATAAAAATTTTAACATGTCCCCCCCTAAACTTTTTGAAAACTAATTGAAAATCAATTTCATTTTTTTCAATATGTGTAGAATGCATTCTAGTTTCTAAAAATGTAATTTGTTTCAAAATTGGATGAGCGAGTAAAAAACTATGCTCAAAGTACCACATGTTGGTTTTAGAAAAAAAATGACCACACTAACAAAGGAAATAAAGATGAAAACCTTAACATAACCAAAACATGAAAACAAAATATGGTTAGATAGCTAAGAGAGAGTTTATTGTCATCATGGTATATTTTATAAATTTACATTGAAACACGTGCAAACTCAATGAAGAGCAAAGCCAAAAATATGTGAATTATTTTTACCTTTTCAAAAAAACACATCTTTGGCATGAAATATTCATCCAACCCTTTAAAGGTTAGATGCCAAAAGTAAATCCATCCCAAAGGGTTGCTATTTCCAAATTCAAATCATTTTGCAAGCACCAAATTTGGTGCTCGCCAAATGAAAATGTATTTTAGAATGCTAGATCCAAATTATCTTTCTCTTTCTCTCTCTCCCCCACTTTGGTTAAGGCTTAGAGTTTAGGGTTTACAATTGATGATGGATAATTAATATTTTACCTTTCACTCCATCTCTACCTCCTTCCCTCTCTACTAATACTTCCCTTTCTCTCTCCACCTATTCTCTCTCTCACCTCTCTCTCCTATCTCTAGGTATCTCACACCCTCTCTCTCTACCTTGCCTCCCCTCCTTACCCCCATTCTATTGTTGTCTCCCTACCTCTCTCTTCTTATCTCTCCCTTTGTTATTGTTTCTCTCCAATCTCTCTCCATTCTCTCGATTGCTACCTCTCCCTCCCATCCTATCTCTCTCCCCATCTCTAGGTCTCTCCCTCCTTCCCTCTTTACCTCTCTACCTCTCCCTCCTTGTCACACCTCTATCTCTCTGGGCTATGTCTCTCACCCTTCTCTCTCCAAGTTGTAGGTCTCTCACCTCTATATATCTCTTCTCTCTCTAGTTGTTTACCTCCCTCTCCACCTCTCTCCTTCCCTCCTTACCCCTCTTTCCCTCTTTGTGATTTTTTTTATCTCATTTTGTTCTCTCTCCCCCTCACATCTCTACCTCTCCCCTCTCCAAGTCTCTCAATTACTCCCTGTCTATCTTTCCATCCCTTCTTAGTGTTGCAAGTATGAAGGTGTTGTCATTGATGTGAATTGGTTGTTATTTTCATTGATGTCAACCATGTGTTAAGAAAGTTGGTTATTGATTGTATATGTTGAGGATATTGAGAAAATTGTAATAAGAGGGTTTGCAGGTTGTGCATGTATAGTTGACATGTTGAAGAGAGTGCTATGAGTACGTAGGAGTTGTCCTTATGTTGCTTTATTTTTGGGCATGTTAAATTGAAGCATATTTTGCAATTATGTCTCCAATACTTGGTTTCCAAGTGTTGTTGAGAAAATTTGTTAAATAGTGAAAACAGTGTTATGCAGGTATTCAATGTATGCTCTAGGATGTGCTCCATGTTTCTTTTGGGTTCGTGCTATGCTTGTACAAATCTAAGGTATTGTTCATGGCTATTGGTAGTTACTATATCTAGAATTTGGGCTTCTAGATCATCGTACAAGATATATTTTCACCAGTATGTGAACTGTGCATTTCAGTGTGTCTAACTGTGCTCTAGGAGAAATGAATTTTCTCTTCATTTCTTTTCATTTTGGTTTATGGACTTGTGGTTATTCAAACATGTTGATGGGTTTCTTTCTTGCGGTTCAAGGATTTGAGATTTGGTTTTGTTGTTGATGAGTTTTGAGTTACAATGTGTTCTAGTGGTATGAGGGTTTTTCAAATGTACAAAATATTCATACCTTTTAGGTGAAGTTTGTTGTGAAGCTTCTAGAAGATTTTTAAAGAGTTTATTACTTACTCCATATCTGTGTTCAAGTGAAGTTTGTTGTTTGAAAATATTGGACCATGTTAAGGATATTATTGTGTGCAATTGTTTTATGTGTTTATGGGTGTTTTCGACCTTGTGTGAAACACTACTTACAAAAGTTCATGGAATTGTTTTGGTGTGTTGGGACCATTTAGGTCCTCTATTAAGTATATATGTTTGGGTCTACTCATTCTAATTCAATAAATTAGAGATGTTTTGACACCGACCTAATTTGAATTTGTAAAATACAAATTATGTATAGGTGGCGTTGGAAGGAGGTTTCAAGGTTGAAGATGGTATAAGTACAAGTTGAGTTGTTTGTGAATGGAAAGACAGATGTGAGATAGTCTGTGTGATGCAAATTCGAGTAGATCAGTTTGAATTTCAAAGTGTCGAGTTCTTAAAGGAAATGTGCTAAAGGTGTACTATATCTTTTAGGCATATATGTGAAAGTGTGAGAAAATTGTGGTGGAATCTCTTTTGCATTGAGATAGTTTTCTCTCTATAAAAATTCTCTTTTATCTTCTTTGTAATTCTATGGAAGTGAACTTAGGTAGTGAGCCATCATTGGATGGAGTGTATCCCTATCTTGGCGGTGAGAGTCTCTGTATTTAGTTTTGGAATTCTTTATATTGTGAGCTAATCCTCACCATGGTTTTTCCCTCATTAGGTTTTCCACGTAAATATGGTGTTATTGTGTGCATGGTTTTACTAATTATTCAGTTTCTATTTTTTTACCTTACAATTTAACATATTAGCAGAGTAAAGGTTTTTTGAATGCATGTAAATCTAACTTCTGTTGAGGGTTTTTAAAGTTACAATTTCTACAACTGATTCACCCCCCTCTCAGTTGTCTTGTTCAACACTTAGCCCTCTCTTTTTCTTTGTTCTTCTCTCTCTCCTCTTCTCTCCCTCCCCTCTCTAGGTCATAACCTCACTATCTCCTCCTTTCCTAGGTCTCTCACTCCCTCTATTTCTAACTCTCCCTCCATCTCTTGTTACTCCTCTCTCTCTCTTTATTCTTTTCTATCTCCTCTTCTCCCTCCCTCCCCTCTCCAAGTTGACCCCTCCCTTTCTTCCTCTCCCCCTTCCTACTTAAACCCACATCTCCCTCTCCCCCTCCCTCCTTAAATCCCCATCTCACCTCTCTCTCCCCTTGTAGGTCTCTCACCTCTCTTACCCTCTATATAATCTTTCCCTAGGTCTCTCGCTTCCTCCACGTCTACCTATCCCTCCATCTCTTCTTACTCCTCTCTCTCTCTCTCTGATGATGCATTCGTATTACAATTATGTGGATCACAACATTTGCGCTCTGAAGGATGTGAGGAATGTTCACAGTGATCTATGATACTATTATAAGAGAATGTTGTATGGTGATCACATTGGGCTAAACTTGTCTGTTTAGTGTGCAAAACAACTAGCCTTGAGTGAATCTTAAATAAACTTCTACTAAAGACTTAAATTTTCACATTCTTTGGAAGGTGAATGGGATTCACACCTTTCAAGATCTTTCTCACTATCAAAAGAGGGCATATTGGTAGCATCTAAATTATTAAAGGAGCAATAATTGCTATATTTTCAGAAGCACAGTGGTTGTTGATAGATTGAATGAGAGGTAGATTATTTTCACCAGGTGAACAAACTTTACTCTATCTATAGGATTGTATTCATTTCTAATTTCTCCATTTTTGAGACATCCTCTCTTACATGTGAAACCTTCCTTTATTTCTTTTAATGTAGATAAGCCTTCCTACAACTAAATATGATTATCGAGTTGCCTATTTATGTTAAGAATTTCATTAACACATTTCTTCCTCAAAGTGTCCTAGTTGCTTTCTTCAGCAAGCATTTAAATCCTAGTGAACTTTTCTCTTGCTTGATAAGCTTTGCATGCTTGGTAACACCCTTCACATGGTCTGGTCTGGATGGTCACTTGAGTCTCTGAAGCTATTAGAAGGGGCATTTCTTATGTTGACCTTTCCATGTGATGCACTTGAATAGCCAGATCTTTTGACATTAATATCATACGAGACATTAGTTTGTAGATGGGATGTATGACTTTATA
>VDFB02140456.1:0-101440 GCA_007258455.2 Sequoia sempervirens
ACTAAAATTTGACCTCTTAATTACTAATATTTGACATGCTAATTACTAAAATTTGGCTAAGTCTAAAAAATTGTAAGATCTTCAAAAAACTAGAATTTGAATGATAACTCCTAGAGATCTGAAACCACTCTAAAACATCTTGAAACTATATGCATGAAATATAACTTAAAGTATAAGAAAGTAAATATCCATATGTAAATGTCAACTTATACTTTCCATGTATATAGTTTCCTTGAAAGATAACAAGAAGAAAGAGAGAAGAAAAAGAGAAGAAAACAATTTCAATGTGTGTCACCAAAAAATTTATAGTTGACATTTTTGTGATCACTTTAGTCTTTCTTATGGACTTTGTCTTGATTTTTCCTAGATTAATTTTGTAATGTGGCCAACACATTCACATTAGGTCTTGGACCCTTGAGAATCATTAAGACTTCTAGGATGTCTTGCAAAGGTGTTATAAAGTGTTCTAACCCACTTTCACACTTTTCTAGGACCCTTTCATTATAATTCACTTAAATAACCCATTTTTATCACTTACCAAGTCTTAATTCAAAGTGTTGTAAAGATTTGTAACAAACTCTCACACTTTTCTAGAATTGTCCTCACTAATTCAACCCTTTGTCATGTTTAAATGACCCCTTAATGCACTTTTCGGCCCTACTTAAGTGTATTTTTGAGGATATTCTCATTAAACCTTATTTAATGCACCTTAATTTCTAACACCCAGTGAAATTTCCCTAGTGGGACCAAGTTGACACCAAGGGCAACCTAGTCCCACAAGGCACAAAAATTAAAATAATTTTAATTTCTTGGGAATATTTTATTCTCTAACCTTTGAGGTTAGCCTGTGATGTGTTATTTTTAGGAAATAATGGAAAATCAAGTATAAATAATGGTTTTTCCTCTCATTTTAACCCCCCATTCATTCAAAAATTCATTCATCTAATCATTCAAGAAATTATCAAGCATTCAAGCACTCTAAGCATAATCAAGTCATCCATTGGAGCACTTCATTGCATATCTTTAGATTTATACATCAAGGATTTAGTAAGTTTATGACATTGCATGTTTATTTATCATTCTCTTCTCATTTCATTTCATAGGGTTTGATTAGCAAAGTGTGGTTTGACCAAGGCAAACCCCTATACTCTAACCCTTAGCCCTTTTTCCCCTCTTTCCATGTGTGTTTGTAGTCCTTATATGCATATTTTTCAAAGATTTTGGTGTCAAAAAGTGGTCAACAATCCATCAAAGTCAACAAAGACCTAATTGAACCTTGGAGACCAATTTCAGCCTATTTTCTGCAGATTCATATTCGAACACTTGTCAAGAAGGGAAGTACAAACCGAAAGCTACAGAATCCTGTTTTGAAATTCTAGAAATTCCCAAGTGAACTAAGTCACCATCTATGGTGAATTAGTCCCACTACCAAGCTTGAAAATGGATTTTCACATTTCTAAGCACCCATTTGGTAGATTCTTATTTTGGTAGATTTTCCCTGAAATTGGACTAAGTCACCCAACTTGACGTAAGTGTCTTGGTCAAAATTTCCACTCAACTTTGCAACATTCCAGAGCCTCTCTGCATCAGACTTCAGATTCTAGGTGCACCTCTCCAATTTGTTTTAATTCTTTCATCGTTTACTTGCATTCTTAGGTGTTTTTGCATACATCATTGTGTTTTCCAACACTTTGCATTTCTCAGGTTTAGCATTAATAAATAAATTTTTTTTCAATTTATTGTATTGAACATCATAATTAGGCATATTGCATCCCTCATTACATTAATCTTGAGTGTATAAATTAGCATTTTGGGCCCATTTCTCTCCTTTTAGGTGAAAAATCTAGAAGAGCAATAGCATCTTGGACACCCAAAATCAGTGTCCATATTTTGGTGAACCTGACTTTTGAATATTTTTTCTTCTGATTTCAAGTGCATCCTAGGCTTAACTTGCATCAACATTGCATTAAGAGTTGCATTGTTTAAATTGCATCCTAGGCTTTTAAAAATTGCATTAGTGAAAAGCTCATATAGCTTGCATTTTTGCATCATCTTTCATTGGAAAACAACAAAATTTTGCATTTTCATATAGTAGCTACATCTATGCATTTGAAAAACATCAAATTGCATTAATTTTTTTGAAAAAACTCAAAAAAATCCTCATTGGGACTAATTCGCCACACTGGGTGACTTAGTCCTTTTGCATAGTTTGCACTATAATTTCTGGAATTTTCTGAACATTTTTTGCATTTATGTTTTCTATTACTACATTCTATCACAGTTTCTAGAATTTTTATTTTATTCCATTTAGTTGCTTTCATACATTTGCATCATGAATTTTTTCTTTAATAATTTTTGGATGTCACTAAAATCTTTAGTGGACATGTTAAATTGTGCCTTTGGAACTTATCCTAATGACCTTGAGCTTCCTCATGCTCCTTCAACTCCTCATAAATTTCCTCCTCGTGTTGTTGGCATCATTAGAGAAGATGATGATAGCATGAATAAGTTCTTAAACGAATGTCTTGACAACCTTGAAGCTAATGCATCCTTTTATACGTCCATGAAACAACAAGACCTTCCTATGGTCTCGCCTCTTGGTATGTTTGGTTACCTACATCTTGAAAAAAATTAAGTACCTAAGTTCCCTCCAACAAGTGGACCTAGTTCCTCTAAACAAGCAACTCCTCAACCATTCCATGATAACAAATTTATAGACACACCAATCAACCTTGAAGAAACTTATGGAAAACATTTTACAATATTAAGCAAACATGGTTGTGACACAACAACTAAACATGACATTCATTAACTTTTAGAAAAAAGATCGACAGATGAAAACATAACAGGGTTAGGCTATCAAGATCCTACTCATCACAACAAACCTCCTTTAGAATATTGGAGACTTTGTGATGATGGAACGGTGATCTTCGATTCCCCCCCCCCTCCCTATCCTAAATGCCCTCCTTCCTAAAGAAGAACCGGTGCTTCTTAAGAATGAAAAAATCCTTTTAGGTCCTACCCCTCCTAATTCTATCCAAACTATGGGTAAACTTTTTCAATTTTCTTTTCCTAAATTTGATAACGCAAAATCATTGCAAATGCTTCTTAACTTATTGATGTCATTAAATTACCCCCTTGTACTTGAGTCAAATTTCCTAAAGAGAACACAAAGTATTGTACATATCATCGCATTCTTAGACATAGAACTAACGATTGTAAAACCTTACAACATATATTGGATATGATTAAGTTCTCCCCGCCTGTTGAATTTATCCCATAGTACACTTTCCCACACACCTCATCAT
Organism: Sequoia sempervirens; assembly: GCA_007258455.2. Lineage (NCBI taxonomy): Eukaryota > Viridiplantae > Streptophyta > Pinopsida > Cupressales > Cupressaceae > Sequoia > Sequoia sempervirens. Next base: position 3,309 of record VDFB02140456.1, read on the forward strand.
GTAATAGTTATAGAACATCCTCTTCTCGCTATTTCATGACCCCTTCACCTATCTCGGCTCATTCTTTCCTTACACTCAGTGGGGGAAAGAAGTAGATAGCCTTGTCCTATTAATGTATTTTTCCTTCTCCCTTAGTTGTGTTATTCACCTTCCGCTTATACCAATTGAGATTGGAAGGCGGGCGACTTGCTTGATGGTTGACTTGCATTTGCATTACTAGTATTTTTCTTCTCTTTTGTGTGTGTGTATCGTGTTCCACTACAACATGGTGTTTGATGCTCTCCTCTCTTTGTGCAATTCCTCTATTTGTACCTTCATTCTTCTATATATCATACATTGCTTCTTCTTTTTTTCCTTTTGGGGATGATGCAAAGCGTTGAGACACCCTATGTCTCTTCCATGTTGATGGTCCACTAGGTATTTTATTGTCTTTTTCACTTTTGTGTTTTCCTTTTGGGGATGGGGAAAAGTGTTGAGACACCCTATGTCTCTTCCATGTTGACCCAAAAGACCTCTTTTTCTTTTTCGCTTGTATTTTTCTTTTTGTCTTATGTTTTCCTTTTGGGGATGATGCAAGGCATTAAGACTGAAATGTCTCTCTCATGTTGACCCAAAAGATTTTCATTTTTCATTCACCTTTTCTTTTTTCACCTTTTTTTTGTGTTTTCCTTTTGGGGATGATGCAGAGCATTGATACATCTTATGTCTCTTCCATGTTGAACCAAAATAGATCTTTCTTTTTCTTTTGTTTTCACTCTCTTTGTGTCATTCTTCCAGTTCTATGTATTTGGGGAATGATGATAGTTTTGAGCTCTTTAAACAACGTATTGCAACAAGAAACATACTGAACCTAAATCCATAGATCCCTTATGTGTTAGGTGTTTTCATTTTGGGGGCAACCCCTTCTCTTTCTTTTCCTTTTCCTTCACACAACACATCCTTACTCAAAAATGTATGACTTGTCATAGGGGCTTTCCAAGTTGGCTCTCATGTCTTGTTTCTCTTTGCATTTTTCATTTGCTAGTTTAAATTAATTGCTCATAGAACGATGTGTAGAAATTCCTTTAAAGTGAGGGCATACATTGGCATTATTCATTTTGCATTTTTCATTTTCTTGGTTCTTAGTGTAGCCTTGTTACTTTATACGATGCACATTTGTCACTTTCTGGATGACATTGGGTGTGATTTCTTTCATGAGCGTGATCTATCTCAACATATTACATTCCTCTTGGTGGCTTGATGCGATGCACTACACCCCCTATGTTGTGAATTTTTTATTCTTTGGTCGGTCCTCTCTTGGATACATTAGACACAATGTTCCCTAAGTTAAAGACCTCACATGAACTAAGAAAGACTCCTTTGAACATTATTTTGCATGTTGCATTTTGCATTTATATGGCCACCTTGCATAACACAACTTGCATGCCTATGGTGCCATTGTATTTGTTCATGACTTCTAAGCAAATGAAGCTTTGCTTGTCTCATGAAGCAAGAAATGAAATTTGTCCTTTGTGGTGACTTATTAAAGTTATTAGGAAGTATAAATTTAGTATGGTTGAGCAGGAATCCCATTCCGAGGCATGACTTTTCCCCATAGCCACCTTGTAGATTTCTCACCCTGCAGACAACCAGAAGTTTCGTGGCCCGAGAGAGAGAATGTTGTGGATTTCTCACCCTATGGATGACCATAATTTTTGTGGCCCCAAAGTGAGTATACTCGAGCCTTCTCACCTAGAAGATAGCCAAGAGTTTTGTTGCCCTAGAGTGACTACACATTTCTTGTTCCAAACAAATAGCCTAGATCTAATCCACAATGGGTTGGACAAATGATCAAAGGTTTCTTTCATTCCTTTTCATCATTTTCATGTGTGTTCCTTTGTGTTTATGTTTGGTTTGCCATGGGATCATGATCCTGGGGGCTTGATCATCCCTGTCGATTATTGTTGTCTCATCTTACCAGCGTGGGTGCATTTGGATGCCTCTTGATGTGCATTTTGGGCTACTTTAGTGTGAGTTTGAAGCAAGTTCATCCTCTCACTAAAGTGGGGGCTTAATGTGTTGCCAAAAAATGTATAGTTGACATTTTTTCGCTTACTTGAGTCTTTCTTATGGACTTTGGCTTGATTTTACCTAGATTTAATGTTGTAATGTGGCCAACACATTCACATTAGGTCTTGGACCCTTGAGAATCATTAATACTTCTAAAATGTATTGCAAATGTATTGTGAAGTGTTGTAACCCACTTTCACACTTTTCTAGGACCCTTTCATTATAATTCACTTAAATAACCCCTTTTTATCACTCACCAAGTCTTAATTCAAAGTGTTGTAAAGAGTTGTAACAAACTCTCACGCTTTTCTAGACTTGTCCTCACTAATTCAACCCTTTCTCATGTTTAAATGACCCCATAATGCACTTTCTGACCCCACTTAAGTGTATTTTTGAGGATATTCCTGTTAAACCTTATTTAATGCACTTTAATTTCTGACACCCAGTGAAATTTCCCTAGTGGAACCAAGTCGCCTTGGGGTAACTTAGTCCCACTGGGCACAAAAATCAAAATAATTTTAATTTCTTGGTGGTATTTTATTCTCTTACCCTTGAGGTTGACCTGTGATGTGTTATTTTCAGGAAATAATGGAAAATCAAGTATAAATAAGGGTTTTTCCTCTCATTTTAACCTCCCATTCAATCAAGCATTCATTATCTAATAATTCAAGCAATTATCAAGCATTCAAGCACTCTAAGCATAATCAAGTCACCCATTAGAGCACTTCATTGCATATCTTCAAATTTATACATCAAGGGTTTGGTAAGTTTATGACATTGCATGTTATTTATTTATCTTTCTCTTCTCATTTTATTTCTTTTCAGAGGGTTTGATTACCAAAGTGGGGTTTGACCAAGGAAAACCCCTATACTCTAACCCTTAACCCTTTTCCCCCTCTTTGCATGTGTGTTTGCAGACCTTATATGCAAATTTTTCAAAGAGTTTAGTGTCAAAAAGTGGTCAACAATCCATCAAAGTCAACAAAGCCCTAATTGAAGCTTGAAGACCAATTTCAACCTATTTTTTCTGCAGATTCAGATTTGGACACCTATCAAGAAGGAAAGTATAGGCCAAAAGCTATAGAATCCTATTCTAAAATTCCAAAAATTCCTAGGTGGACTAAGTCGCCATCTGTGGCGAATTAGTCCCACTGCCAAGCGTAAAAATTGATTTTCACATTTCTAAGTACCCATTTGGCAGATTCCTTTTTTGGTAGATTTTCCTCGAAACTAGACTAAGTCGCCTAGCTTGGCATAAGTGTCCCAGTCAACATTTCTAGACAACTCTACAAGATTCTAGAGCCTCTCTACATTAGACTTCAAATTCCAAGTGCACCTCTCTAGTTTTGTTTAATTATTTCATCATTTACTCGCATTCTTAGGTGTTTTTGCATACATCACTATGTTTTCCAGCACTTTGTATTTCTCAAGTTTAGCATTAATAAATCATTTATTTTTTAGTTTATTGCATTGAACATCATAATTAGGTATATTACATCCCTCATTACATTAATATTTCAAGTGTAGACATTAGCATTTTGGGCCCATTTCTCTCCTTTTGAGGTGAAAAACCTAGAAGAGCAACAGCATCTTGGACACCCAAAATTAGTTTCCACACAATGTAGACCAAAATTTGAGTGTGTTATAACTCACTCGCATTTTGGAAATATTTTTTTATTCTAAAAAATGAACATTTTTTGAACTCAAAATGCATGCATTTTTTGAAATTTAAACCATAATGCGAGTATGTTATAACGCTTGGTAATGACTTAGTAATGACTGAGCCTAGGCTTGGTCACTACCAACCCATAACATGAGAACATTTTACTATAACACACTCATGTTTAAGCTATTTTAGGATGAAAATGTAAATTGGCTACTTTTTGGGCCCCCATCTTTTTGCACTTACCCGAGGGGTTTCACCAATCAAGGATACAATTTCTAAAGTTAGGGTGTGTGGTCCACATAATCTTGTAACAAAAATGAAAATATCCCCTATGGGCACTATTAATCCAAGAGAGAAGAGGATTATGATCTGAGATAGTCTAGGGCAAAGTCAATAGTTTTAATTTGTACCGCATATCCTAGTTAGAAGAGACCAAGAAGTAATCTAGTTTGATCTGAATATGATTATTACCTTTCCTGAGGTTTTTCCAAGTAAAGGATTGTCCTTATAATTTGATGTCCATAAGGCCAATTGTATTGATGAATTTTGCTAGATCTACCATGCTATCAGTGTAGTCAGTTAATCACCTAAGGGTTTTAGAGAGAAAAATGGGGTATTAAAGTCTCCAACTATTAAATAGAAATAATTTTTATTTTCCATAAACTGTCTAGTGATGTTCTCCCAAACAATCTTATGAGGATTACAAAAATTTGGTGCATAAAGGTTGATAAGGACCCAAGAGCAAGAAGAGTTACAGAATTTAACAACCAGACTGCTAACAGAGAGTGACAGAAAGGAACCAGAAGCCACCAATGGATCCCAAATAGTCACAATCCCACTAGAGGTTCCTTACACTTCACTAGAATAAAAACTTATCCCAAAGCCAAATATGGTTTGCTACAGACTAGAAAGTATCTTGATTCATTTTAACTTCTTAGATAAAAAGGAAATCAATCTTATTCAAGGATACAGGTCTTGAGAGAGTGTTTTTTTTAGGTCTATTCAAGTCTCTCATATTCCAAGAAAGGAACTTCATTTATGATTTTCAGTGATTGAATCCAACGTCTTTTACCTTCCACAAGCAATCTCCCTTGTTATTTTATTTTGTCTTGTTTGACACTAATAGGGCCTACCCGCTTTTGAGTACACTCCTACATCAATTTTCTTACTCCTAGTTTTCTTTTTTGGCATTGACCAACCATCATCAATCTGGTAGGAACTAAGGCTAGCCTCTAGGAAAGTATAATAACTTTAAGTAGCTAAAGAACAGTAGATAAAGAGCTAGATTATTGAATAAGCTTAGCAACAAGGGCTATCTGAGAGGGCGAGAGGTTGGCAATGGGTATCTCAACATTCAAAAAGATGTTGCAAATTGTTTCTAGATTTTGATTGTGTAATTTTTTTTGCATCAATTTTTCAGATCACACTCAATGATCCATCATGTCAGGATGAAGAGTTGAAAAAATATGAGAAAAGATTAGTTACATACCCAACACATTTTAAAAGATAGAGGAGATGTTGAGGTTCAAAATTGAAGGGAAAGGAATAAAAAATACCAAGACAAAATAAAAAGAGGAGAAAAGAAAATTAAAACAACTAAAACCATTGCAAAGTCAGGAAAACACCAAAAAATGTAAAAGATAATAAAACAAAGAAGGAAAAAACATAACTAAAAATTAAAAAAGAGAGCAACCTATAAAAAGAAGGAAGAAGGAATAACAAGCAACAAAATTGAAAAAAGAGTGCAAAATTACAAAAATTAAATTACAAATAAATATGCTAAATTTAAATAAATACAAAAATATTATAGATACATAATAATAACAACAAACCTCTAAATAGTAAACTACGGATAACACACAAACATACAAAGCAACATAAAAAAATGCAATATCAAAAATGACTACAAAAGAATAAAAAGTGCATATGAAGGAGAAACAGAAGAACATATAAATGCAAATATTAAAGACAAAAACAAACAAAATTAGGCAAATATTAAAGAGTACAAATAAGCAACAATATGCAATTGAAAACACAAATTTAAAATGAAATAGGGAAAATATGCAATTAAATCTAACAAAAACATGAGACTAAATAAAAGGAAATATGTACATAGTTATAATAAAGAGACTTATATATATATAAGTATATAAGCAAATAAACATTATGCAACTAATAAAGAAAACAAACATAAGAATGCAAAATAAATATACATGCAATGAAAATAAATATACAAATACATGATTATTAAAGATACAAAAGAATAAACAATAAACATACAAATAGTAAACAAGGATGACATGCAAGCAAGCAAACAAACAAATATAGGCCAAAATAAAAACAAAAACAAGACAATAAAGTAAACAAAAAGCATACTAAGTGATGAGCCTAGTTTTTGGTCTCGTTTGGGTAAAATCTATAGTCTATTTTCTCATTGATGTCATGGATTTTGATGCTTAAGTGTTGATATTGGCATAATGTTTCCCTCAAACCATTGACATTTGACATTACCCTATCTTTGCAAGCTTTAATGATATTTGGCATAATATGTGGGTCATATGTCTTGATTTTACATGTGATTAATGAGTATTTCTTAGAGTGGTTATTGATGTGTAGTTATTGTGTGTACTAACCTTGGACTGTAGACTTAATACATCAAGTTATGGAGGACACCGCCAGCTGGGAATGCACCATAATGTCCATTTCAGGAGCTATTCTAGGTCAAAGGCGACCGAAAGTAGAGATTCTTCATGCAACCGAATGTAACTGCCTTGCAGTGGACCTTAATGATCGAGCATGCATGGGCATTACTGTTGTGTTCAAGAATCTGCACTTGACTCGCATGTCTGATCAAATTCCATGTGTGTGTAACCGCCGCCACTCCACTTTTCCCCGCTTTCCCTAAATGGAATCCTCCCAGTCATGGAGTTGACTGCCTTGTTAGCTATAGTATAAATAATAATTTGATGCTCCTTCTTCAAGAGGTTGCACGATTCTACATTGTACTCTCATTTCAGTGATACAGATAAATCACTCTTTTATGCACAATTTATAGTTAATGAAAATAAAGTTCTGAGTTCGAACATCTAAGTTGTTGTTAGTATAGAGGATACTTATAATCCAAGGGGGCCCACTTGGTGAGTAATTTGTTCTCTTAGTTTAGCAATAGCTTAGTATTACTTGTCATTTGATGCTTAGTTTGAAATTTGGCATTGAATGTTCCTACAGCCACTCGAAGTCCATTTTGTGTTTGTTCCTATAGCCAAAGCAGGTAGAGTAGTTCCTATTTGTTTCTCATATCTTTCATTCTTGCTTGCATTTCAGTTCAACATAGTTGTTGGTTGATGCTTAGTATTCGCTTTACTTCCTTTTCAGTAGTTTACTTTCAGCATTGTGTTTCTTAGCTATAGGACACAATGACTGCTTGAGCCCCTAGTGCACATACAGTTCTGACCCATTTCAAGTTCACATCCTTGGGTTGACATGTTAAATTCACCTTCATAGTGATTGAATGACTATTTAGGTTAGATTTCCAATCTCAGAATTGTGGTTGTAGAAGCCTAGTTATGAAATCATTGTAGGAGGCAAACACTAAGGAGAAACAAACAAACACAATTTATATAAGTCTCTTTAATATAAATATGTACCTATTTGCTTTTATTTAGTCTCATGTTTTTGTTAGATTTAATTGCATATTTTTCCTATTTCATTTTAAATGTGTATTTTCAATTGCATATTGTTGCTTATTTGTACTCTTTAATATTTTCCTAATTTTGTTTGTTTTTGTCTTTAATATTTGCATTTATATGTTCTTTTGTTTCTCCTTAGTATGCTTTTTGTTCTTTTGTTGTCATTTTTTATATTGTCTCTTTTATTTTTCTTTGTATGTTTGTGTGGTATTTGTAGTTTACTATTTGGAGGTATGTTGTTATTATTATGTATCTATAATATTTTTGTATTTATTTTTTAGCATGTTTATTTGTAATTTATTTTTTGCAATTTTGCACTCTTTTTCCAATTTTGTTGCTTGTTATTCCTTCTTCCATTTTTTTATAGGTTTTTTCTCCTTTTTACTTTTTAGTTGTGTTTCTCCCTTCTTCTTTTTTTTATCTTTTATGTTTTTTGGTGTTTTCTTGACTTTGCAATGGTTTTAGTTGTTTTAATTTTCTTTTCTCCTCTTTTTCTATCGTCTTGGTATTTTTTATTCCTTTCCCTTGAGTTTTCAGCCTCAACCCCCTCCTCTCTAACCTCTCCTCTATCTTGTTAAATGTGTTGGTTTTGTAACTAATCTTTTCTCATCTTTTTTCAACTCTTCATCCTGATGATGGATCACTGAGTGTGATCCGAAACATTGATGCAAAAAAACTTACACAATCAAAATCCAAAAATAATTTGCAATATTCTTTATGGATTGTGGAAATCTACTATCACTATTCAAAAAGATGTTATGAGAATGGGGAGTTTTGTTCTTAGAAGTAAGAAGGGAGTTGGGGAGATCTCTCCTTCCTCAAGAATATGAGGGTATGTGCATGATCATCATGGAAAAAACAGGCCCTTAAGTGGCAAAAAATTCAGAAAAATCAAAGTTAGGCAACTTGACATAAAAATTTGAATAATTTATCTATATTATTTCAAAAATATGTAAGAATAAAATATGTACTAAATTGAATGTAGTTTCTAAAATACTAGGTTTGTTTAAAAAAAACCTATTTGGTGAAAAAATTTCTAATGTAGTGGTACTTAAATTTCAGGAAAAAATAAGAAGTAGGTGTCTGTCTGACCACCCTAACCACAAAAAAATGATAATATTTTTTAATAATATTTTAGATATAAGTAGAGGACTTATACCTCAATGTGATGCATATTTTTTTGTAATTTTTTTCCAAGTAAATAATTAATTATGATATTTCATTACAACTTTTTAAAAAATATAAAAAATTGTATGTCTGACCACCTTAACTTGGTCAAAAATTCGTGAAATTCAATTTTTCTTTTTTTAATCCTATAGTATGCGAAGCATAGAATGTGACACATGTTTTGGATTCAAAAAAAGTGATGTCATTTGAAAGCTATAGATGTTTTTCAATCAACCTATCAATAAGGACTTTAGTCGTAATTTGAATAGAAAATAAATAATAATTACTTATTAAATTCAAAGTAAAGCATAATTTATATCGGTGGAAAGTTGACAATCTCCTTTAAAAACCCTTTTCATTTCATCAATTTTGGGTAAAAAAATAGTCGTTAGCCACATACCCATCATATTGCCACTTTTTGGCCCATCATGATCCTGCACATACCCATGAGGCTTAGAAGGCTGGGCAATTGCAAGAAATTGTGAGATGGGAGAAAATTCCAACTCCTAAGCATTTTGAGTGAGTTCCTTGGCAAGGGAATTCAATATTTTAAGGAGGTCCTCTATGAAGGGAAAGTCTATGCCTTCATTCAAAAGTGGGGCAATGAGGGTCTTTAGATTTAGAGATCTGCTTTTTGGGAGCTTTGCATTCAGTAAGTAGATGATCAAATCTCAGACAGTTTTGACAAAACACAATAGCAATCTCATATTGAATGAGTTGGGACCAACTTCCTAACTTTTATTTGGAGAGTAATAGAGTTACGAAGGGTTTTGTTAATGTCAATATTAACACAAAAATAGGAAAAATCTAACCTGGATTTGGCCTTTGTAACTCCATTAGTAATGACAAAGTGGCCAAATAAGTTGCCAATCCATTTGAAGATTTCATCATCCCATAATTCGAGTAGGAGACCTAGCAAACGAATCCAGGTTGGAGCTATTTTATTAAGATCTACAATTGGGTCAAAACTTGGCTTTGAACAATATAGGGATAAGCTATGTTTACCATGGAACCATGGTCCCTATGTAAGGACCATGATGAGATCTTCATTAGAAGTGAATTTTGAATGGAAAAATTCCACTAGGCATAGCGATTGTGGAAACACTCCTCTTCACCTTCCAAGTAGAGGACATCCATCGATGAACCACCTCAATGCTAGGTCAGAAGAAGAAAAATTTTCCAACCAAAGTGTTTTTCATTGAAGAGAGGATCTGATCAATAACTGAGTCAAGGAGTTTGATAGAGGTTCCCTCCTTTGATTCTAAGTATTTAACAGAGGTTCCCACTCCACCAGTGCCCAACGACACCCCAAGGAGAGCATCTTTCCATTCATCAAATTTTAGAGAGGAAGCGACCCCACCCTTAGTGTCAATAGGAGGTTCAATCCCATACATGAGGACAAAAGGGACAAAAGGGACAATAGGAAAAATAGGAGGCACATGATCTAGGGGGATAGGGTCATCTCCCCACAAGGAAATTCAAACTTACAAGAGCAAGAAAGTTGTAGGGAGTTTTGTTCAGTTCTTTCAACACCACAACTTTGTTAATTTGTACTTGAATCTATATATGAACATTAAAACAATCATGGATTTAGTAAAAGCTAAGAAATGCACATCGATAAAGACTTGTGAAAAGAGCCAAATTTCTAATAAAATTTGAAACTTGAAAGCCAAATATAGGTAAATGTTGGCGGAATTCTAGGCGGGTCCCATAAAATAATTATATGTTGGGAAAAAGGATTCAATCTAAAAGGTCAAAATAAATCCTAAATCCAATTCCAAGTAGCCATAGCTTTGGGAAAAATCCAAGACATCTGCTTTAATGTTTCATTGTGTCCATAAAAAGGACATGTAGTACCATCACCTAATTGGATCAAACAAGAACTCATGGGAAGACCTTGAGAGAGAATGTGTTAGGATTAGTTTGTTATGAACCTTACATAATCTAAGATCCATTGTAACTTAATTATTCATATATGGGTAAATATGTTATAAATATCCAGAAATTATAGAGTAGAAAAAAATGAGATCCATGTGAGGGAAGTGACATAAAAAAGTATATTATTTTTTGGGAGATTCAAAAAATTATTGCAAGAAGGAATTAATGAGGGGGTTGCCTAATTAATTTTATAATCATCTTCCATTATTAGTGGTTAAAAATGAGAGCCATGGTAATCATGACTATGATGATAAAAACTATGACTAAATATTTATTCATGAATATGATGATAAAAACTATGACTAAATATTTATTGACACCCTCAAGGAGGGGACTACCCATGGTGAGAGGGAGAGGTTAGTGGGGCATGAGCAACCATATAAGGTGTGTTTCCCCAATGGTCAAACCTCAAGTGCAAATTTTTTTTGCTTACACTTGAATCTACATATGAACATTAAAAAACCATATATTTAGTAACAGCTAAGAAATTCACATCAATAAAAACTTGCAAAAGAGCTAAATTTATATTTTTAAATGGAAAATAAAGTTTCCATTTTGAAAGAAAAATATAGGAAGTTTTTGGAGGAATTATAGGTTGGTCCCACAAAAAAATTATATGTTAGGATAAAGGATTGGATCTAAAAGGCCAAAAGAAACTCTAAATCCAATTCTAAGTAGTCCTAGCTTTGGGACAAAACCAAAATAGATTCTTTAAGGTTTCATTGTGTCCATAAAAAGGACAAGAATTATTAATATCCCCTAAGTAGATTGAACAAGATCTCATAGGAGGACCTTGAGAGAGAATGTGTTAGGATTAGTTTTTTATGCAATCTACATATTCTAAGATATATTGTAACTTGGGTATGAGCATGAAAATGGGGAACCAAAAGGGGGTCTTAAGTGGCCATTTTTTTTAAATTAGGAAAGATTAATCTTGGAACTGCATCTACAAAGACAACAGGTCCTCAAAAAGAATTTGAAGATGAGGAACTCTGACCTTTATCCACAAAAGCATCTTGCTTCTCATCTATTTTTACTTTAGCATCTTGAACTTTCTCAGGATTAACTTCTCTTATCTTCTCATTATTTCTTGAATCCTCTGGAGGAGTTTCACTAGAGGATTAGTCTCCTCATTTTTCTTTACATCACCATTAGTCACATTTCCTTCAAAAATAGATAGATCTATATCTTGAGTAGACACATCAGGTATATCCTTCAAGATAATATCATCTAGAAGAACTTGATCCTTAGAAGTTACCTCAACCATTTTCATTTCTTTAGAGATCTTGTCTTTTCTTCAGACTCTTTCTCTTCTTCTTTCTATATCTCCATACCAGAGACTAATTGTATTTTGTGCACACTAGAGACACCTTCTTCTTCTTGCAATCCAGAGGGTCCTTGTACTTCTTCCTGACTAGATGTGTTTTTCTCATTTGTGATTTTTGTCCATTAGGTACTTGTGGATCAACTTCACTTTGCAAATCATTAATGATTTTCTTTTTGGTCTCTTCAGTCTCATTTTGGATCTTCTTTTTGACAGTTTCATCTAAGCTAATAAGCAAATCTATTCTCCTTTTAGTGTAGTGCTCCTTGGCTTGTCTCTATACAATCTTTTGTTTTTCTTCCTGGGAGACTGAGATCCTAGACTTGTCAATTACTTGTGGTTTCATTTCTTCATCAACCTTGATAGCATCTTCTCTTCTCTGCCTTAGAGCCTCAACAAGGCTATTAGGAGCTTTGACAACAATGTTACTAAAGGAAATGGTTTACATGAGCATGTATTCTATGACTGCCTTTTCAATTGTCTTCTTGTCTTCTGAAGGGATGTCCAGATGCAACTCCAATGTGCTATCTAGTAGACTATTTTCAACCATTCCATTCAAGATGGCCCCAAAGTTAAGATGTCTATGTGTAACTAGAGGGGTTTTCTCAACATTCTCTTTGGAAATCTTTTTCCCTTTCTTATTTTGCAAAGGAATATCTTCTTCTTCAATCTCTTCAACATCATATGATTTTTCCTCATTTGTCTTTTCTCTCTTTGTCTATCACTTAGGCCTAGCATGCCCAGCCTTAGTGGCCTTTTTTCTCTGGAGAGGTTACAAATGTCGTTTTTCTCTTACTACCAATTGTTTGTGTAGATTCAAAGGGTTGCAAAGCAAATGCAATGGCGAGAGAGGATTTTTTGAATCTCCTTAGACCTTGACTAGCTTCCAAAAGAGAATATTTGACAAAGCAAACCTCTGGAGGGTTATTTGATATAGTCTTTGAATAAGTACCGAAAATCTTGTGAAGTTCATCTTTATCTTTTATTTTTTAGTACTATGGAGCACCTATCTCCTTAAGCACCTTTTCCACTTTCATTTCAATGGCTTCCTCTCTCTCCTTTTGGTAAATTTCATCCATGATTTCTCTATGGTTACATGTATTAGGCTCACTTGTGAAGACCACTAATGGCTTTCTTGGGTGCAAATTTAGAGTTGCAACTCAAGAAAGTCTTAAAAACGTACTCTAGTTTAATGATATATGTCATTCAAGGGATATTGGGCGAGGAATTATTGATTATATAGACTATAAATACTAGGTGAGTTTTGATATCTCTTCCATGTTTGTGGCAATGTTGTTGAACCTAGAAGAAGAGAAGGAAAATGTTCATGTAATGACTAAAGCAATTGTGAAAAATAAGTCTTGGGAGGTTTAAATGATTAGTGTCGTTTGTGGTTCCTAGTCTTGGCCTTCCAATGCATGGAAGAGCCTACTCAACTAATGGTTCTCCCATTGTTTCTTGGAAACCATTTATTCGCATTTATAACCTTGCCATGGAGAACCAAAGGAGGCAGAAGGCCAGAAAATCTATGGATTTCTTGAAACAAGTAGTGGGTTTCTATGAGGAACCTATTGTTGAATGGATGATTGATAGCTCTGAAGGGGAGGATGAATAGTGCTCTGGCATCTGTATAGCTAGCTTTAAGTTGTAATGTAAATAGGAAGAATTGTCAATGTATTTGGGATATTTTGTTCAATACTCTAGAATTTAAAGATAAAATGCTTGAAAAATCTTTGTTTATGATGAAACAATTTATTTATAGACTTTATAAAAGATGCAAATTTGAAATGTTGTATATTCTAAATAATGATAATAATACTTTTATATTTTTATATATAAAATATACATTTTAAAATCTTAGAAAAAAAAAATAATTATAAATTATATTAAAAAAAATTGAAAACAACCTAATTTATATATTAAGAGGGCAAGTCGTGTTAGAATTCTAGACGTAAATGATAAATGTATTTTTTTGGTCTCATTCGACTTTGGTATCTTTTTTAATCGTCCACGTGATTAACCAGGAGTGGTAGTATCCCATCGAGACTCTGTATTAGGGGAGAATAATTGTATAAAGATAATCATTCAATGTTTTGAATAGTGTGAAGGCTACAATTTTTCAACTAATAAAAATATATAATTAGTTTTTAAATATTTTAAATTCAAAAATTCATTTATAAAATTTATGTTCTGCTTTGACGGTAGAAAAAATCTTCAGTCAAGTCAATCCCAAAAATACGAGGATCGAACTCCCAACTGCAGGGATGTTTCCTCGTCCCGTGTTAGGTATTATGTTTTGCTTTGACAGTGGAATAAATCTTCAGTCAAGTCAATCCCAAAGATAAAAAGAGGATCAAACATGTATATCAAATCCCGGATATAAAAATAGGAGAATCAAACAAGTATTGATTGATTGGAACTGCACGCCTAATAATGGGCTAGCCACCAGTAAGGTTCAAATTATTGCAATCCCAATATTATGTATTGTTGCTATATTTATTCAGTGTATGTTTGCAGAAGGAGCAGCGAAGCTAGGGGCAAGCCTTAGGCCCTCTGCTTCAGGCCAACAGCAATCTTGGAAATCGCCGGGCAAGAATTTCAGTTTAGGATTTCACCCAAGTGGAAATATGGGACTCTATGTTGTGGGCATCAGCTTTGCTAATATCAATGATTCAACTCTGGTATGGACTGCAGGCTTCAATGGCGGAATTGAAGTGGAAGAAGGAGGTTCCTTCACTTTACAGAATGATGGGCAATCTAGTTTTAAGCAATGGGACACACATCAGTTGGGAGTTATAAAATAATTTGAAGCTCCAGTTTTTTGGAAGGGGCTTCTAAAACTATTTTAGTAGATGTTGTTGAGAAATTTAAGAGTTTTTATATGTATGAGGTCTCATGGAATTTTCAATAATGGACAAGCTTAAAACTTTAAGCTCCAAACTTTCAAGGAGTTAGTGGTCTTTTTAGCAAGAACACTAAATCTATAATTATGTTGCTAAATCTAAAAGATTATTGGTCTTAAAATATTTCAATGAGTGCTACTGGGAATTTTTAGGATTATTCTAAATCCAGTGGTCTCATGAATTTTATAGTGCAATTTAAGCTCAAAAATTTGCAAGTGGTCTAATGAATTTTATTAGTTTTCATATTCAATTCAACAAAGTAAAAAATTATTAAAAAAGAAAGAAATAATTGATAGGAATTTAAAAAGTTTAGATGATTGACAAGTGGTAAAAAGATTTTGAAGCTGTTGAGAAAATTTCTAGTCACACCCCAAATACATCCCCATAAAATAACAAACTAAAAAATTGGAGCTCCTACAAGAACAAAATTCCCTAGTGAGCAAAATTCCTCGGTAACTAAAATAAGTTTGTTGGCAAAGGTAGAAGGAAAACCTTTGTAGGAAGCATTTGGTTACAACAGCCTACTTAACTTCTATTATTAATCCCTCCAAATACAGTCAAAATTGGTTTGTTAAAATAAAAGAAACATCTACACCAAGATAAGATATGATAAAAGAGTAAAGAGAGTAATCTTCTTCTTGAAATGGGAGGTAAGGGAGTAATCTTCTTTTTGGAATGAATGATCTTCTTTGTAGAAATATGTAATTTCTTCACCAGAATAATCTGAAAAAGAATAGAAAAAAATTATACTTGAGTTTACATGCTTAATTTTATACTTGAGTTTGCATGCTTAATTTACTTCTAATAAGATTTTTTCCAAATGCTTCACTATTTTCAATGAGCAAAAGCTTTTAAAAAAAAGCAAAGCTACCTTTCAAGCAAAAAAATATAGCAAGATGCTGAAAAAGCCTACAACCCCAAGAACTGTTGATTTTAGAATTGAAGGTTCCTTCTCCACAGAGATCTACAAATTCCAGAGACCAAGAAAACTGAAATTCCTAAATATTATCAACTCAAATCTCTTTTCAACATACCAACAAACATAAACAGATCGAAATAGCACAAGATTCACATAAGATGGAACATTAAAATCACCCACAAATTAACTTGTCTTGAACATAGCAAGAGCAATGGCATAATGAACAAAGAAGGTTGGCATGGTCAGTAAGTATGGTGCCAGTTTAAGAAAGATGATCAAGAAAATGGAAGTGGGTCAGCAGTCCAAATACTTCTGCAAATTTTGTGGTAAGTTTGCAGTGAAGAGGAAAGCAGTTGGGGTCAGTGGAAATAATGGCAGATGGTGCCTATAAACACACCAAATGTTGTTACAGTGAGCAGCACCATAAGGAGATTGAGGGAACAGACAGAAGGCTGACCCTTTTGAATTGTTCTGTTTTCTGGTATTTCAGTTAGTTTTGAAGAGCGGATTATCTCTATATGATGAAAGAACTTGATCCAAATGTTATTCTTAAAGATTTAATGTTTTTTCCCTGAGATGTCATAAAAGGAAAAAGAAAAAAGAAAAGCTGAGAAGTGGTACTTACCATATATGGAGAAAATTTGAAGAGATTAATCAAAACAGATGAGCTGAAGGTTGTGAAAACATTCCTTTTCTTTCTATCCAACTCAGGAATGTTCACAACCTTTTTCTTTCTATCCAAGTCATCATTGTTGTAACCTCAAATACGAGGAAGAAACTTCTCTTGGACCTACATTTGATATGCATGACATTTGAGCTTATAAGTAAAAATTTGAACTCAATCATTAAAAATTTGAGTTTTAGTGTAACTAATGCCTGTAGAATTTTCATCTGAAAGTGTTGTTCTCTATTTCTTCCGTTTGGAAATGGTGTTTGAATTGGGAAGTATATATTCAATGAGCAACTTTCATGTTCATGTTCTTATTTGTGGAAGCTCAATCAAATTCAATGATGTTAAGAGAATGAATATGCTGCAGTACTTGAAACTCAATATGTGCTGGTTTTCTGTGTGAGGATGTTAAGATTTAGAAGTATAGCTTGATTAGTTTTTTGAAAAAATATAAACTAGATAATTTAAGTTCATTACTTGCAGCCAACAGTATTCTGGCTGGTGCACTGATTTGTTTTTCAGATCTAAGACAATTGCTTTAAGAATGCATAACGATTATAGTTTCAAACTCAAAATTATTAAAATGAAATTAACACACCACATAATTAAATTAATGGAGTTTACAAAAGTGACGAAATTCAGAATGAGAGACAAGAAAAAGAGAATGCAAACAACTTGATAACGGAGTTCATCGTAAGAACAAGTACGTCTCCGGGCCCCTCTCCAAATAGTAGACCGATCCAATTAAAATCTCCAGAAATTTGGAATTACAACTGTTACAAAGCTTTCCCCTTCAAGCACAACGGAATTCCAGCATTCTCCCGATGTACAGGATCAGCAATTCATCTCTCCAGAATTCTCTTTAGTCTTCACCACCTGAATGTCCCCTTAAGCCTCTAAACCCCCCCTTTTTATACATAAAATAGGCCCAAATAAGGCTTTAACCTCCAAACAATAAAATATTCCCTCCTAACTTCGTACACCATTCTTGTTAGCCTTTGGTTAGGCTTAGTTACAATTTGGAGGATGCAAATAACCATAAAAGGTTATTCTTTAACAAATTGGGCTGAAAATAAAGCTTAAATATAACGCAAGCTATACATATATCAAACAACCCGCGTAGTCTAACTGTGACTTAATCTTTTGGTTGGCCGGTGGTTAGGGGGTCAAGTCTCCCGCCATTCATTTATAACCCATTTCCAACTATTTACTCCACAAAACAAACCGCTGCTCCAATATAGTGAGCGCGTAGCTTGGTGGCGCAACGGTCGCCGGCCGGTCCAGTAAGCCCATGGTCTCGAGTTTGAGCCCAATGCGTGTAGGTAATTTTATTATTAGTAAAGACAATACTATTGCCAATCGACCGCCATAGGAGGGATGCCAATGGAGCCACGTGTCGCACTAGGAGGGTGCCACGCGTCAAGCTATCATTCACTGATGATGTTGACGTGTTCGCTGACGATGTCAACGTGTCCGCCGACATGTCTGATGACATGTCGCTAATGTGGATGATGACGTGTCTGCTGATGTGGCGTACGACTGCCACATGTCCACCAATGATTGGTCTGTACAAGCTGACATAGATGCCACATGTCGAAGTCTGGGTGGTCCCATTGTACCTGGTCAACTCTAGTCAATTGTGACCTTTGACTGCTCGTAACTCGAGCAAACGGATTCTGATTCACACGAAACGAACACCATCGGAAAGCTCTCGACGAGCTCTTCGCAATGACACCAACTTTGACCACTTTTGGTGATGTCGAATTTTGACCCTTTTTTCCTCTGACCTAGGTCCTAGGTTGACCAAGGTTTGACTGAGCATATCTTAGGCTCCGTAGCTCCGTTTGACTCCATTCGACTCCGTTCGAGTTACATTGGAGTTAGAAATTTTGGCCTCTTCCTGATGATGCCAATTTTGGAGAGAATTGAGAAACTTCAATTTTTGTTGAAGATCCTTTAGATCGGTCCTCCCCACTGGAGAGCTTTTGGACCTCTGAAAGCTAGTTACTCAGAAAGTAAGTGAGGGTAAATTTCCCTCACTTTACCAATCTCCGTCCATTTTTCCTTGCTTGGATTCATCCCCTTCAGTCCCACTCTAAGGTACTCAACTGCTCCTCTTCGTGAAGTCCTGGTTTTCCTATCTAGGATGACATCCTCTGGCAACTTTGACATGTACTCTGGTGAAAGATCATCAACTGATGGAACCTGAATGTCTATGTCTTCATCCAATATCATTAGAGGCTCATACAACTTCGGATTCTCAATATTGACAACTGAATAGATATCCATGTATGGAGGAAGATTAAGGTGGAATGCATTGGTTTCGATCTTTTCTAAGATCTCAAAGGGACCATACCGAATCGGCTTGAGCTTCCTTCCTTCACCTTGCATTCTTTCCTTGCTGATATGTAACCAAACTCTGTCTCCAACCTAAAAATGGTGATCACCGTGATGCTTATCATGTCGAGCCTTGTATTTGGCTCGACTCTTCTCCAACTGTGCTTCCACTGCTTGATGAATTTCTTAGACTTTCTGGATAAACTTTAAATCCTTCTCTAAATCATGGCGTCCATCTTCAACATCATCTTTCCCAAAAGAAAAATCCATCAGTGTTTTGGGCACATACACGAAGCAAGTCTCAAAAGGAGACCTCTTTGTAAAAGAGTGTGTTGCATGGTTGTAAGCATGTTGCACATAATGAAGACTCTCATCCCATAACTTAGGATGTTTTCTGCAGTAGCCTCTGAGTTCTAGAGACACAACTATCTTGTTCACTACCTTTGTCTGTCTGTTAGTCTGCGGATGGAAGGTTGTACTCTTCTTCAGTTTGGTGTCCATGAGTCCCTACAAAGCTGACCAAAATTCCCCTAGGAATCAAGAATCTCGATCCGATACAATAGAAGTAGGTAACCCAAAATGAACCCATACAAATTGAAAGTGCATCTAAGCTGTCGGTTTAGCAGTTACCTATTTTTTCCAAGGCATTAAGATACACATTTTTCTTAACCAGTCAACTACTACAAACAAGTAATCATGTCCCTTTCTAGACATAGGTAAACCCCCCACAAAGTCCATTGACACACTTTCCCATGGAAAGGATGGTACAAGTAGAGGTGCACATACAACCCCAATTTCCTATTGCTAGATGTACTTGTTGCACACATGACACAACCTCTAATATACTTAGTTACAGTTTCTTGCATATGAGGTGAATAACAATATTTATGCAATTGAGTCATCGTTTAGCTTACCCAAAAGTGTTTTGCAATCAATGAGGTGTGAGCTTCTTTGATTACCTGTGCTTGTTCATCTTTTGGAATTCATAACTAATCCCAAGTGATACAAAAGTTTATCCTGTACATAGTAATCTTTCTCTTCTACATGTTTTCCTACAATTAGAGCTGAATAGATTTCCTTAAAGTCTTCACCATTAGCATATTGTTCCTAAAAAACTTTCATGTACCATGGAACTACCTTTAAGGATAATCAAAGAATTCATAACAGGAGGCCTAGATAACATATTTGCTACTTTGTTATGGGCACCTTTCTTGTACTTAATTACCAAATGAAACTGTTGTAGAAAACACATCCACCTAAAGTGCCTACTTTGTTGCAATTTGGATTGTGAATGCAAATACTGAAGTGGCTGGTGATCAGTGTGGATTACAGTTTCTTTCCCCATTAAGTAGTGTTTCCATTTTTTAACACTCTAAACTAATGCATAAATTTCCTTATCATAAGTAGGATAGTTAATAACTGCACCTAAAAAGGTTTCAAAGTGATAGTAGATTGGTTTACCTCCTTGCATTAGCACTGCTCGCATGGAAAATCCACTTGCATCTATCTCGTTCTCGAATGGTTGGTGTAAATCTGGTAAAGCCAGAACTAGTGTTATGCTCAACTTTTCCTTCAAAGTGTTGAAGGCCTTATGCTGTGGACCTCCCCACTGAAAATTTGTCTTCGTACTGGTCAATGCGTATAATGGTGATGCAATGTAGGAGAAGTTTGCAATAAACTTCCTCCAGTACTAGATTGCACCTAAGAAACTTCTGACTTCAATGATTGTACTTGGCTTAGGCCATTTTACAATAGCTTCGACCTTCACAGGGTCTACTTTCAATTGACCACCACCTATGACATAGCCTAAGTACACTAGAGATGTCTTTGCAAATTCACATTTAGACATCTTTACATAAAGTTTTTCTTTTCTCAATAGATCAAAAACTTTTTTTACATGAATTACATTATCTTCCCAAGTTTGATTGAATAAAAGAATATCATCTAAATAGACTATGACAAAATCATCAATAAAAGGATGAAAGACATCATTCATGACTCTCATAAATGTAGCTAGTGCATTGCAAAGCCCAAAGGGCATGACCAACCACTCGTAATGTCCCTGTTTTCTCTTAAATGCAGTTTTCCAAATGTCATCTTCTGCAATTCTTATCTGATGATATCTGCTATTCAAGTCTAACTTAGTGAAATAAACTTCATGTTTTAACTAATCAATTAAATCATCAATTTGGGGAAGAGGATACCTATTATTTACTGTTATCTTGTTCAGGGCTCGATAGTCGATGCACATTCTCCAAGACCCATCTTTCTTTGGAACCAACACAATTGGAGAACCACAAGGAGATGTACTAGGACAGATGGCTCCTTTTTCCACCAACTCTTGAACTTTCTTTTTGATTTACTCATTCTACAAAACTGATTAACGGTACATGCCGATATTTGGAAGAGGCACATCCTATTGCAATTGGACTTCATGTTGTATCTCTCTCTTAGGTGGCAACCCCTTTGGCTCCTGAAATAATTCATCATAAGCAGAAACTATTTTGACCATCTCAGTTTTACGCTTAGGATCACACCCTTTAAATGCTTCAGCTTTTTCAACCTCTTTGGGTTTTACAAGCATTAACACAAAGTTCTTACTAGAATTGACCAACCTTTTCATTTGACCAGCATTGACTAGTGCAAGATTAGTCTTAACTTTGTTTGCACGTACAATGTATTCTATCCCATCCTTAAAAAGATGATACTTATTCTCCCCCCCTATAAAAGATTTCTTTTTCGTCATACAGATAAGGACTTCCTAACACAAGCCCACAAATATCTAAAGGAACAACATCTAGTTCTACCTCATCAACAAAGTTTGCAGTGATAGAAAATTTCAATTTACATTGTTTCGTTACCTATAGTTGAGTATCATTGCAAACCCATCCAAGCGGATATGGCTTTGGATGAGGTGTTGTAGCTAGATTGAGTTTCTTTACCACTTCTTCATATATTAAGTTGACTTGAGAACCCGTATCAAACAGTGTATCAATCTTAGTGTGCTTAGTTACAACTTGAATATGAAACAATTCATTATGTTGTTTATCAACTTTAGGAGGAGTAGATACTTTACCTGTACTTGTATTTTCATCAGAAATATTTGCATCAGAAGAGAGAATTATACCTTTCCCTTTACCTTGGACCCCAATGGCAACAATCTGAGTTTCATCTCCAGAGTTGGATCCAAGATCTTGCTAAATCACTGCAACAGTCTTTTGCTTGCCTTTATTGCCTCTGTATCTTTTCGGCCTTAATTCGGGATGTAGCTTCCAACACTTTGAATCATCATGCCCCTCTTTCTTGCAATGGGAGCATATGGGCTTATCACCCTCCTTCTTAACTGCAGTTGTCTTCTTCCCTTTACCTTTACCTTTATCTTTGTCTTTTTCTTTACCCTTAGACTTCCCCTCAAACTTAGATGGTTTCTTTGAGAAATTATCACTGAAGGTGTTCTTACTCCTTGACTCTAAATGAGTAGCTTGGACTGACACTTCATCCAAATTATTAGGACTCGACATTAGAATAGTATGTCTTAAGTAAGAATGCAAACCACCTATGTACTTGAGTAATGTATCATGAGTATACAATGGAACATTTAAAGCAATAGCCCATTTTCTAAACTCATGGGTGTAATCTTGGATAGACTGACCCTTACCTTGCCTAAAGGTTTTCCAATTCATGGTTAATTGTTGCATATAACCTAAAGGATAAAACTAATTTTAAAGGGCAGAAATAAATTCCATCCAAGTCATATTGACCTTACCATGGCGAGCAATTTCCTCCTGAATCTTACTCTCCCACTAGGTGAGAGTTGTACCTCCCGACCGGAGAGTAGCTAACTAGATCATAGAAGCATCTTCTGTTAGGCCTTGAATCCTACAATACACTTCTACCTATTGGATCCAATCATCTAACTTTTTGGAATTTAACTCACCACAATACTTAGGCAAGTCAAATTTTACATCCAGTTTGATAATAGGCTTAGACTTGCTTTTGAAAGGATTAACAGTAGTAGAAGAGGAAGAAGAAGAAGGGGAAGATGGAGGAGATGGAGCTTCTGGATATTTTCCTCCTTTTTCCTTTTGATCTTCCTTCTTTTCTTGCTTCAATGAATCTCCCTTTTCATGCTTCTTCTTTTCCGCATACAACTCTTCCACCATAGCCTTCATTTCGAGAAAGGCTCACTAAAAAGACTTATCGTCAAGCTCTTGCTCAGTTCTCTTCCCAGCTTCAGTTTCATCCATTGTTGGCGAAGTCCTTCATTTGTTAATCTCAAGATTGTATTTTTCAAGTTCACCTTCACCTCTTTGAAGCTTGGAGCATGTTAACATTTGATTCTGCAATACTAGTCAAAACAAAGTTCTGATACCAAATTTGATCTATTTTTTGAATCTAAGACGATTGCTTTAAGAATGCATAACGATTATAGTTTCAAACTCAAAATTACTAAAATGAAATTAACACACCACATAATTAAATTAATGGAATTAACAAAAGTGAAAAAATTCAGAATGAGAGATAAGAAAGAGAGAATGCAAACAGCTTGATAACGGAGCCCATCGTAAGAATGACTACATCTTCGGGCCCCTCTCCAAAGAGTAGACCGATCCGATTAAAATCTCCAGAAATTTGGAATTACAACTATTACAAAGCTTTCCCCTTCAAGCACGACGGAATTCCAACATTCTCCCAACGTACAGGATCAGCAATTCATCTCTCCAAAATTCTCTTTAGTCTTCACCACCTGAATGTCCCCTTAAGCCTCTAAACCCCCCCTTTTTTATACATGAAATAGGCCCAAATAAGGCTTTAACCTCCAAACAATAAAATATTCCCTCCTAACTTCGTACACCATTCTTGTTAGCCTTTGGCTAGGCTTAGTTACAATTTGGAGGATGTAAATAACCATAAAAGGTTATTTTTTAACAAATCGGGCTGAAACTAAAGCTTAAATATAACGCAGGCTATACATATATCAAACAACCTGCATGGTCTAACAGTGACTTAATCTTTTGGTTGGCCAGTGGTTAGGGGGTCGAGTCTCTCACCGTTCATTTATAACCCATTTCCAACTATTTACTCCACAAAACAAACCACTGCTCCAATATAGTTAGCACGTAGGTTGTTGGCACAACAGTCACCGACTAGTCCAATAAGCCTGTGGTCTTGGGTTCGAGCCCGATGCAGGTAGGTAATTATTTTATTAGTAAAGACAATACTATTGTCAACCAACTACCATAGGAGGGATGCTGATGGAGCCACGTGTCACACTAGGAGGGTGCCACATGTCAAGCTATCATTCGCTAACAATGCTAATGTGTTCGCTGACAATGCTAATGTGTCTTATGACATGTTACTGATGTGGCTGATGACGTGTCCACTGATGTGGCATACGACTACCACGTGTCCACCAATGATTGCTCCGTACAAGCTGACGCAGATGCCACGTGTTGGAGTCTGAGTGGTCCATGTCAGCTAACGTCATCATTGTACCTAGTCAACTCTGGTCAACTACAACCTTTGAATGCTCGTAACTCGGGCAAACATAGTCCAATTCATGTGAAACAAATGTCATTGGAAAGCTCTTGATGAGCTCTTCCCGATGACACCAACTTCAACCACTTTTGGCGATGTCAAATTTTAACACTTTTTTTCTCTAACCTAGGTCTTGGGTTGACCAAGGCTTAACCAAGCATATCTTGGGCTCCATAGCTCCGTTTGACTTCGTTCGAGTTGCATTGGATTCAAAATTTCAGCCTCTTCCTGATGATGCCAATTTTGGAGAGAATTGAGAAACTTCAATTTTTGGTGAAGATCCTCTGAATCAGTGCCCTTGCACTAACTAGTTCTGGTAGCATTTCAAGATAGTCTTGTAAAAATATGTGAGTTTTTCTTTGAAAACTGCTGCCAGCTGGTGCTCAGCATGTAGATTCTTTGACATAGAGAACGAATGAAGATGCAAAATATGATTCTTCATTTTTGTAACAATGGACTCAACAATGACACAAATCTTTGATGAATAGTGGCATTTACATGAGTACATCACAATGTACTAGAAGCTATTTGGTTATGCCATATTTTAAGGAAATTAATATTTATTTTAATTGAATTGAATCTAAGCATACAAAAATTTGCTTCTGGAAATAATTGGGTATTTTTTTAAATTGATGTTTTGGACCAATCTCACTGAATCAAACAGCTAGAGAAATATAAAAGAATGCAGTGAATGAATTGGTTGCACA
Organism: Sequoia sempervirens; assembly: GCA_007258455.2. NCBI lineage: Eukaryota > Viridiplantae > Streptophyta > Pinopsida > Cupressales > Cupressaceae > Sequoia > Sequoia sempervirens. The sequence continues at coordinate 28,216 of VDFB02140456.1, forward strand.
AAAATTAATACTTTGTAATGTTACTCATGAATGCTCGAGAAGACAATTAGAAGGTGCAATCTACTGTCTAATTCACAACACATGAGTTTATAATTTATATATTACACTTTCCAATTCAAAAGAAAACACAAATTTTGAGGTTTTTTATCTCCCACATAGAAATCTCAGCAATCATATAAGGAGAAAAAATTAGCAAAAATAATATAAACTAATTCAAAATTAAAAACATGTCTTGAAATCTATTACATCCATACAAAATCAATTAAGCTTTTGGTTTTTATGGCTCTACATGTCTACATTATTCATATCAACATTTATAAAAGTCATTAATGCTTCTCAAGCAATTGTTGCAAGTGGATCGGGTAATTCATTGGTTGGCATATTTGATCCATTCTGAGCAAAAACATCTTCATATGTGTCATCTTCATCTTGCACAATGTCTAATGTCATATTATGCAATATACAACTACAAACAATGGCTTTTGGAACCATTTTCAGATTTGGATGCCACATTTTTTATTGTAAAATTTGCCACATTCTCTTTAGCCTTCCAAATGCACACTCTACTACAATGCATGTTGATGACAACTTAAAATTGAATTATGCCTAGTTTGTTGTTAGACCTCCACTAAATGGTGTAATTAACCATAGTTTACATACTCAGAATCAGAGAGTACTCGGCAGGCCCAAAAATTTTAACTCAGCAAAGAAAAAAAATTGGAAAATACTTTGTATTATATAAAAAATACAATAATTATTAACTATTAATTATAATAGTTTTATATCTGTATTTAATAGTTTTGTTAAAGAATATAATATATTATAATAATTAATATAGTTATATTATTTATAATTATTTTTTATTATCTAAAAATTTAAAATATACATTATATATTAATTATGTTAATATACATTTAACTATTGATGTCGTAATGTTAAAACTAAAAGTGCTCATTTGTATTATATAAAAAATATAATAATTATGAACTATTAATTATAATAATTTTACATATCTATTTAATAGTTTTGTTAATGAATATAATATATGATAATAAGTAGTAGTATAAATATATTATTTATAACTATTTTTTTATATAAAATATACATTATATATTAATTATACTAATATATACTTAACTATGTAGGATATAGGATGTCGCAATATTAAAACCTAAATGTGCTCATTATTAATAATTTTCATTTTAATAAACATACTCTAAATCCTTCGTCGAAGACTCAAAACCTCATTTTCAAGTTGTAGCTCACCAAATTGGAGAAGTGAAAGGTCAATTCTAGTGACAAAGAGTTTGGAGGAACGAAAACCAATAGTGGCCGAAAAAGTAGAAAAAAAATGATGAAAAACAACCAGAAAAATGGCTAAGATGATGAACGATTGAGATTCGTTTAATCGTCTTGCATTGATACAGACACAAAATAGCCTTCATTTAATAAAACAAAATCGGTTTTCAGTGTCACTGTTCATACTAGTGATTAAAGGTAGAATTTACTCGTTTCTCTAAAAAGTTGGCGATTAATCTCTCAATCAGCGATTAATCGACGATTATGTAATCTATGTAATTAACTATGTCAACAATGGATATCTACCATCACCAATAATGTACTCTCTCATATTTAGTGAGCCGATTGACACTGGATGACCATTTAATTATCGTCCACCTTCACATAGTCTATAAAAGCATGAATTTCGTAGAATTCTAGAATCATTTACAGAACCAAGCCACCCTATAAAGACATCTATGAAATACATATTACTATCAACAATTGCTTTCAATGACATACTGTAGTTATGATCACAATCATACCAATCAGAGGAACACTTATTGGGTGGAAGATGAAATTGGATGTGAGTTACATCTATAGCTCCACAACAATTTGGAAATCCTCATTTTAAATGAAAGCCTTCTTTTACACGCTCAAGTGCCATTTGGTTACTAGGCCATCAAATATGATTTCAAAAACGAAGATAAAAGGCATTGATGGACTTATTTACAACTCTTACCACAATTGACTTTCCACAATCAAATAGTTCACTAATGTTAACCATTGTCATTCCATATGATAATTGTAAAATTGCAATGACAACCTATTTCTCAACTAGAAGGACCCTACTCTGTAAAGTTATAGCAAATGAATATGGTATTTCACCTTGCTTTAGGTCATCATTCAAATTTTCATAAAGATTCTGAAATAATACATATGGCAACCTAAAAATGTTGCAAAAACATTCATTATCACATCTAACTTGAAAAATATAAAGGTTCCACCAATGTAAAGAGCGTGGTTTGATATACCACTCACCTTGAATTCTTCCTTCCCACTGAGAAACTGATAAATCAGTTTCAACAATATCACTTTCCAGCTCAAAAGTGATTGCATGAAGCACTGTTTCCATATCATCTAAGTCCATGTTTGATGATTGTCTTATTTCAAAGAAATCTATTCTATGCTGCTTAAATTTTTTGTATATATTGTTTGAATTTTGAAGATCACTCCAAATCTTTATTACCAATTGAATAACATTTGATGCAATGGCAAGAACAAATTTCATTTTTTTCTATTGAACTAGAATTCATTGTGCAATTGTGATCTCCACCCTACAAAACCAAAAAAATGCAAAAAGAAAACATTAAATACAATGTTTTGATGTTCTAGACTTGATAACTGGCCTATGATAATTGGTGCTATGATTCAAACTGTAATCATGTGACTATTTTCGAATTACTTCAAAAGTAGGGCTGTATTTATTTCTAAATAATACAAATAATTCCATTGGAATTCAGATGAATATTATTTTCAATTGAATCAAATTCGAGAATAATCAAAATATCTAATGCTATTAGAATATTACTGTATAGGATTGAATCAATTTAAGAATAATCAAAATATTATTTTTCATGTTGATATAAAGCCAGATTACAATCGATAAAAATAACAGCAATCAAGGCTGCAATATAACAGTTCAAAATCAGAGCAAATAATCAAAATATGTATTTTTATGATTATCTTTTTTAGCATTAAGACAAAACATATTACAATGAAAAAAATAGGAGCAGCAAACAGGGCTGCAGCATAACAGTATAGGATCACAGCAGATATAAACAAAACATTTTTTTTATATTGGTACAAAGCAAATTACAATAAACAAAAAATGAGTAGCAATCAGTCAAAATGAACAACAATCAGTACTTCAATGTAACAGTCTAGAATCGGAGCAGTACAGAGAACAGTAAAGGAAATTCTATGTTTTGAACCAAAAAAGAAATTGTACTCATGCATATAGATATAAATGTCAAAATAAGAGAACAACACATTTTGGTTGTAAATAAATATGTTTGTTAAAGATCTTAGTCTTCTGATTCAGTCTGTTGATTGTGCTTCAAAATTGAAATTTGTTAAAAACTACATTATTCTTCCAATAAAGAGCAGTACATTAAATATGTTGTTTATGCTAAGCATGGCCAAATGAACAAACATAACAGATATATACCTTAGAAACTACAATATTGAACAAATAAAGAAATGCAATTTATTTGCTATAATATCTCACATGTCAAATGTTTTGAATACTTCATTTGACACTTTACAAATATTGGAAAAAGTGCTAATAGAAAAATTCACCCTCAAAATTCATTGTATTGAAATATGGTTGAAATATAAATTGTTTTTTTTTTTGCATATTACTTAAATACAAACATTAAACAAAATGACAAATCATTTCTCATTTTGAAGATAAATCAGAAATTTTTAACATTGCTTGGCCAATAGAATTTAAGGCTGCAACCATGTTCATTTGCACCGCAACCTTTTGCTCCTCCAACTTAATCAGTCTTTCATTATTTAATTCTTCCTTTTTGAATCGCTTTTCCATAAGACCATACTCCTTTTCATAGTGTTTCATATGGCCCTCTTCAACAATCTGTAAGGTAGAAACAACCAATTTATTGTTTTCCAAAATTGTAAATTTCATACCATTGGTTTTCAATGCTGATTTTTGCTTCTTACTCGTGTAACCTTTCTCTGTTTCATTATCAGTGTTTAGTGACCCTTGATAAGCTATACATCAAATTCATCAATAGAAACATTTTCATTTAGAGAGGAGTTTTTGTCACCAAATGTATAGTTGTTGTCTGAAGTATCAATACATATGTTACCAGGATCAACTGCTCTATCACTACCAAAACTGGCCTCCATTGCAACCATAAGCTCGTTTGGAAAGTTTGGTGAAAATTGTTTTTCAGCTCGCTCTCCCTATTTGTCATATTCCAATAGCTATCATGGCTAGAGGGAATATGTGATTCATAGTTTCTTATTCTTTTATAATCTGGCAAAACATGTTCCCATCGATCTCAACACTGATTTACTGTTCTAAAGACACCATGCTGAAAACAATAGTCTTTCACAGTTTTCCACTTTTCAACAGCAGTTGTAGGTTTCTTCATTGCGCCACCATTAGATAGTGTGTCTTTTTCAACTCGTTTTGCTTCAATAAGTACTATGGTGTCTGCAATGGTCCAACATTTCCTTCATGTATGTGTAGGAGGAACCAAAGGTGTTCTATCTTGATCTTCAGTTGTAGAAAATCATTAGTATATTGTTCATTAGGAGTTGAGGTGAAAACAATTTCATTTGCCCTTTCTATAGTTGGAGGACAACTAGAGTTGATTGTTTCATTGGTTCTTTGAGTGCTTGGAACAAAGTCAAAGAGTTCATCATCAATGGAATATATATCTTCATCTTCTATGTGGTTTTGTGAAAGCAATGTTGTGAACCTCCTAAAACCACGATTTGAAGGAATTGGGCGATGCAAATTCCCATCCATTGCAATGAACTACAGTAAATATATATTCAAAAATTAATATATTTGGTAAAAAGAGTGTGTTGATAGACATATATGTTTCCATAGTGAACAATCATTGGAACATATTATTTTGTAAGTAAATGAACACAGACTAATTGAAGGTGAATTGTGATCGGTACATATTATTTGATACATTGTTGAGGTCTGTTTAAACACAGTCTAAAAACTAAAACTAAGTAAGCATGCCAACTGTAAAATAGAGTCAGTGGGTGGCTAAGTAAGCTCATCATCATATCAAGAAGCAATCTACGTTGAGATTGCTATTAACATACAACCCCCCCAAACAGAGATACCAAACTCAAAGAGAGGTGATGATTCTTATGTTTTCTTGTGAGCCTGTAAAGTTGTAAACATTTTGAAATATGCTTGCAGACTAGATTTGGGCTTTAGAGTTCATTTCCAAGCTTCTGTAAAGAAAACTAGCATATTACACCTTGGACATTCAATCTGTTTGGTAACTTGTGAGTACAGACAATTGAGAACCAGATAAAAAAATAAGTAGCATTTTTAAATCATACCTTTGTCATGCACTCAGGTGATTTTTAAGCTTACCGTCAAGCACTAATGCATTTTGTTTCAAGTTACCCTTACCCAAAGCTAAATCAAAAAATCAGATCCATGTACATGATTGTGGTGCAAGTTGTGAAAAGCAAACTTACATGGCTAACAAGTATTTGAACCTTACATTGCCTGGTTTGCATTTTAAACAGGGAATGATGAATCCAAAAAATGTAATTTTGGAGTTGAGGACTGTATTAACAAATCTGAGGTCTGTAAGACTTTAGTATTCACCCCCATAAAGTCAGATCTATGCAGCATCTATATTAGATGTTGACACCTATAATATTTTTGTGGAAATCATATCAGCATTAATGACTTTAGTATTTCTATATACACTACCATCATCCTCCATCCAAGAAAATAAAAATTGGAAAAGAGTTACATTCACTCTACGTAACTCTCCTTGAACAGAGAACTTCATTATTTTCAGCCTCATCCCTTTTAACATTCTCCTCACACGCTGGTTTGTGGATTAAACACCTTCCACAAAGAAAAATTAACCAAATTGAGAGATAAAAACCAGGCCAAACAACAACCATACTCTGAGAAAACTATTCATTTAACCTTGGCCAATGAAACTTTAAGTGGCCTTATGAAACTTATTGAGCAGAAAAACAATTAGTAGTAACTTGATCGAGAATATACTAGCTTGCTAATGTAAAAAACTCACAAGGAATAAAAGGGAATCAGAGAGGAATAATTAATAGCATAAACAAGCTTGATGAAGAAATGGATATCTTTTGCTATTGTTATTAGTAGGTTGACAAGAAGGTTGAGGCCATCAAAAGTGTTCTTGGAGCTGACAAACAAGAAACAGATAGTAACCTACTTCACCAAAAACTTAGTTCTTTAAGCAACTTCAATGCCTCAACTGAATATTGGAGGCTGCATCTTGGTGGGTGAAGGCCATCTTGGTTGGGGATGGATCACAGAGACTAAAGTGCTTTGGAAATTCAACAGCATATAGGCTAGAAAGTAACTTCCCCCAAATTAGAGTTTTGCAAGATATGTAGGCTATGGAGATGGAATAATGTCTGCCATTCCTGTATTGAAGAGTTCCCTTTTGTTTGAGCAAGAAATTTATTTCTTTACTAATTATGTGTTAAATCTGCTCATGTAAATTTTTTGTTTATTTCGTATTTTACTGTTGCTCTGTTTTGAGGTACACCACAACAGGGGCGGCCAGCGTTAGGGCTCTGCCCTCTTTTATTTATTTGCAATTTTTTTTATTATTTTATTGATTTGTTATCCTTTTAATTCATCTTTTATATATATATATTCTATCTAAATGTCACATATGGCCATTTTTAGTACACTGGTAGAAAAATAATGAGAGTATAGCTGCTGTTTATTTCTGGAAATTTAATAGCTGTGTGTATATATATATGTCACATATGGCCCTTTTTAGTACAGTGGTAGAAAAATAATGAGTGTATAGCTGTTGTTTATTTCTGGAAATTTAATAGCTGTGTGTAATGCTGTGCAGGTCTGAAAAATGGGTACAAGAGTATGTGTTCTAAAGCAACATTTACCATGTTTTAGATTATGGGCATTTGAGGAATGTGAGAGAGGAAATAATATGAACATCATAGATGAAAAGCTCGGCACAAATTTAAATTTTGATCAGATTCAAACAGCAACTGAAATCAGCTTTTGGTGTGTTCAGGAGAAGGCCTCTCAACGACCATCTATTGGGAAATTTGTTCAGATGCTAGAGGGGATTCTACCCATGGAAAAACCCTCTGCTCGTAAACCTTCAGAGTCTTCAAAACAGTTCTAGCAGCAGTACTAGCCAAACGCTAATCTCAATACTTACAATTTATGTACCTCCAATGACCCCTTTCTCTATAAAAGGTGATCTCCCAGCAAATTCTTCTATGTTTTTGGTAGAGACACTCTCTGGTGGTAGGTAGCTTAACTTTTGAGTCATACTGTTAACAGTAGGACAGGATTGCGTAGCTATTTAAGAGGACTTGGGATTCTCTTTGAGACCCTGTGTAGGCGGATTGGCTATAGGATATCCATTATCTGATTTCTACTTTTGAATTGATAAAGTGGAATCATTTCCTAAATTTATAGCGTTGATGCTGATATTCCAGAGGCAAAACAATCATTTTGAGGTTTTGGGTAGAAGGGAAAAATAAATATTACCGAAGCTTTCATGTTTTCCATTGACCCTTTAGATTAACTTTCCAACATGCCTTAAATCTTTTCACAATGAAAACTTGCAAATGAATACAAATAGAATCAAATTACTTACAGCCTCCAGTGCATGGGAATATACATAAGATATATAAAAAATGTTTGAACTTTCTTACATCCTACTCTCAAAACTAGCACTATAGTGAAGGCAATAAAAGATGCAAGTATCTAATCATAATTAATAAAAACAGATGAGAAAGAATTTTTATGATGCAAGGAACTTCATTTTTATAGTGGAAAGTTCTGAGAAATTGTTCCATTAAAAACTTGATTTCTGCAGGTCCATCAGAGGAGTTATTTGTCCAGAACTCCTCTAGTTGTTTACTACCAAATTTTGGTTGCTGCCCCTTGTTTCTATTTGATAGGGCAATATTTGAACATCAAATATGAAACAACCAAGAGTAGATAGACTTAGTGTGAAATATGAGAAATCTCCTTGCTGTGCAGGTGGGTAATGAAAAGCTGAAAATCAATTACTTGTGGGCTATGGTTCATATATTGAGGAAATTTGTAGTTAATTTATTGAAGCCTACTGAAATCTTCTCAGCCAAAAAAAATAGCACATAACAAGAATCCTACAAGGAGATTGAATAACCACCTTTTATATCAAAATTTCTATAAGAGAAGACTTGAGCTAGACCAAGACAAAACCATTACAAAGGTATGTTCATTACTGAAAGTTGTTAAAAAATTGTATCCTTTCTGAGTTTCTTCTGTTTCGGAATGAAGAACTTTGACTTCCATTGTTTCTACGGACAACACTTGTGGTCCCAAACAAAGGGGATAAATCTGAGTGGACTGTTGGACCTGAACCAGCTCCAAGAAATGTCTTAGACATATTGCAGTATTCTGACAATGTGAATAATACTTGACCATTCTTCAAGGGCTTCTTTTCTACAAAGCAAACCTACACATATGAGTTGTCCAAGGGAGTCCCAACACCTTATTGTTGATGTGTTTTTCATGACCACACCAACGAAGAATAAAGTCGCCAACAGCTACCCTATTCTCTCTTGATCAAAGTATCCAGCACGCTAAGATTGCGAGAGAGTTTGCGCATTCAACTCCAAGGTTCCTTCAATGCGAATAGTCTTAGTTGGCTCGATGTGATTTGCTGGTATTTCAAGGGGACTTACGAAATTGTTCGGCAGCGGAGAAAGGAATTCGAATGTTTGAAAGGTTTGTCTATAAAGGTCTTGTTTTAGAAGGTACTGAATGTAAATAGTGCTAGGTTAAGAAGGCTCTAATCTACTCTAAGGCGTGGGACATGGCGATCAATTCTCACAAGCTTCAACCAGGCTTTGCCTTGCCTCACTTTGGACAGCTTCCACAGAACCAGTGCAATCTTCAGAGGAGTAGCTCAAGGTGTTCAAATCACAACATAGCATGAAAATACCATCACAACGACGCATATAAACATACAAATCATGATCGAAGTTAAGTACACAATATTCCAGTTGACCACACAAGGCGCATTTACCATCAGCAAACACACTAGTGGTATGGATAGACGAAGTTTGCTCAAATTGAAGACCACATTCCACAATCATTAACTACTTGCATGAAATGAAATTTATTCTACTTTAAGATCCTACTCGAATCAAAAGGATGAAGAAACCTTGCTAGCTACTCACAACAAAAGACAAGATCATCATCAACGAAAACTCTTTTTATTGAGAGAGTGTTCACAAGAATTTCTTACAAAGTTTTCAAAGGAAAAACTTTCCTTCTTCTTCAACTACACTATCAATCTATACTAAGCTACTTCTAAGTTGTCCCTCTACTCTATGTCTATTGTCTAACTTAGTGTCTAACTAATGAGTTACAAATGAGGGAGGATGCCCCTTTATATAGCTGGCCAAGTCCAACGGACGACTCAGATTACAATCGGCTTCATGGCCCAGATCGTGCCACCTCAGCCCTAAACAAGATTCACCCCAAAAATTGCCATAAAGAAGAGTGGGGTAATAAATGAGCAATTAATGGCCATCATCTTCTAGAAGATTCCTATTTTGAAACGTGCTCACACTGTTCTTCTTTTTGGACTAGTATGGCAGGCAAGTTCTCGATCTGACTCCAAGGTGACAACTTCTTTTTCTTGCTCAACAATGATTTTCCTCCTAGATGTTGTTCTTCAACTATGAAGTTCTTGAGGATCATTTCTAACCTTTGGGCCTTCATCTTTTCCTATCTTGGACTTGATCATTTCTTCCTCGCCACCCACCTGACTTCGTTGGGTGCACATTGGGTCCTTGAGGAGAAACTCCAACACTTAGCCATTTCTTGAAACTTTTCTTCTTTCATGTTTTGGGTGCAACTGAGATCTCGTGGAAGAGCTCGAAACTCATAACTTTATCTCCCTTCGAATGTTGCAATATCATCGCGCTTCACCACTTCAAGTCATCGTGCTCTGGCCTTGACGTTCACCCTGCAAAACAGATAAAAGAAAGCATCAAAACACTTAATAATTTAAATCCAGTTTACTCACCTGATAACCATGTTTTGATTTCCAAGGGTTCATCATTTTTCTCTAGCACAACCATTTCCTTCAAATTCCTCATGCCTTAGAATATTTCCATATTATCACTCATCCCCCTTAGGGCGCATCTGGAGGCTTGAGCTTCCGTTTTCATTCACTGGTTGAGGCGTTCACTCTGACATTTCATCCAACTATGGCTTGAGCAAAATGTTTTCATTAGGAATTTGATAAAAAATTATCTAGGCATCCAACTTCAACTTCATCTGCCTAGGCATTTTTATGTCAACAACACATTTTATTCCTTGCCTTAGAATTTTTTTCAAATTTTCCTTAGGAAATTCATCAACCCTATGCTTGTCAAAAATCTCCATCCTGAAGGCTTCGGCGAAGTGTGGAAGGCCTTAAAATCCATTCCTCATCGCAATCATACGATACCCAAAAGAAAATTTCCTTCAGAAGGTGTTGAATTCATGGGTCTCTAACGAAGGGGTACATTTAATTTTTGAATTTTAAACCTTAGGAAAAATCATTTTCATCAAATTTAATCCAATTCTTCATCTGTGTGAGTATTTTCTTTGCTCTGACTTGAAATTCTTTATCAACCTTGTGAAGCTAGCACTTCTGACTTTGCCACTGGCAATTCCATTTGTGTTTCAGGAAAATTTCATCACTACTTCAACTTGGGCGTATTTTTCATAGAGATGAAATTTTGTGCCTTAGAAAATTTAAAATTAAAATCACAAACATAAGCACATTTTGAATTTTGCTTGAGGAGATTTTCATTCAACTTCAATCATTTTGCCTGTGGTGAGGAAAATATACATAAATATTTTTAACTCACTTATACAATTTTCTCTTTTAACACCTTGGGCGCATATTGTATGTCATGGAAGATGTTTTTTTAATTCCAACACCTAGCATATTTTATCATCACCTTATCTTCATGTTGTATGGAGCATTTAGCATGAGGTGAAGGATTTGACCTTTCAATGCCTTAGCAACTTTAACTTCCATTTCATCTCTAACATGGGCAAATTCAAAGGTTGGAGGGGAAAGTCAACACTAAAATATTCCCATTTTGCACAATGCCTTAGCAACTTTTATTTGTCTTCATCCTTACTTGAGCGCATTTCATATAGGCAAGAGGATGGGCACATTTGACATAGGGTGAAGGATTTAACCTTCTAACGCCATCCTTGACCTCTTTGACTTCCTTGTTAAGCATGGCACATTTTGTCTTCACATGCCTTCATTTGGGCGCATTTGAGAGGGTGAGAGGAATGAACATTTTATAACGCCTTTGACTCTTTGACCTTGCTTCTTAGCTATGGCCGCATTTTGCATGTAGAGAAGGATGGGCACATTTTACATGTGATGAAGGATAAACTTCTCAACACCTTTTGACCTTTGACTTTCTCTTCCAGCGTGGGCGCATTTCATACCTTGAGGAGGATGAAACTTATTCCTTAGGAATTTTCTTGACATGCTATTACCTTGAGGGCACACTTGGCCGAGGATGGAGGATAAAATCTCAAAACTTAGAAACTTTTAATCACATCTCTACCTTGCATGGGCGCATATGGAGGTGCATGCAAGATGAGAATTATGCCTTAGAAAAATTTTCTATTTCATGCTTGTGAAGAGGGTGCATTTGATATGTGGAGCAGGATGAAACTTCAAACTTAGACAATTTATTTCCATCAAACTTCATTCCTCCTTGAGGGTGCATTTGGAGGTCGGAGGTGGATATTGTTCAGACATAGGCATTTTTCTTTCCTTCTATTTATAGCATATTTTTGAAGGTGGTTTACTATTTATAGCAACTGCCCGATTTCACGACCTCCACAACTCTATTTGACTCGAAATCTGAATGATGTGCTCCTCATCAGATGACTTGCTCGTTCACACTAGTGCATGACGCTGGTTTACTATTTTTAGCCAGTTTCTAGAATGCTTTACTATAAATAGTAAGTGCTCTGATTGCCTTCAAATTTTACCGGTGGATAGCTTGAAAGATGTTGATCGCAGTGGGATACACCGGTTTTCAAAAATTCTGACTTTTTACCCCTCATTTTGGGTCTCGAAGCTGGAAACCCTAATTTGACTTGCATGTATATCAAATGACCTCCGTTTGACCTCATTTCTGTTGCACTGTGCCCCATTTGTGATTCTAATGCACTGGGCAGCTATCGGAATGGAACTACTAAAAATAGTAAGTCACTGAATATTAATCATCTTGCCTTGCATGTCACATCACTGTGAAGCTCTCAAAAAACCCACAAAGAATCATCAGACATGCAAAGAAAACCTTGACATGCAAACCCTAAAAATAGCCTCTGAAGGCTAAATACTGAAAGTCATCATCTCATTTTGCATGTTATATCATTGTGTAGGTTTTAGAAAACCTAGAAAGAAAATGCAGACATGCATTGAAGAACTCTGCATATAAACCCTAAAAATAGCCTCTAAAGGATGAATCGCTAAAAATAGTAAGTTGTATGTTTCAACCCAAAATTTGCAGATGAGTAGTTTGGCACATTCTAGATGCAGTGTGACTGTCGAAATTTCAATAGCGCTTAAGGAACGCTCTAAATTGCACACTTACTAAAAATAGTAAGTTGTCAGAATTTCATGAAACTTAGCTTGAAACCTGCTGGAAGTAAACTGACTGCAATGTTAGTCTTAGATTTCAATTTATTCACTTCATTCGACTTTAGATTGACCAGAGAAATACAAACTCTAATTCTCAGACTTGGCCGATATTTCATGTTTTAAGCTCACAGACAGGCATATCCTTGGAAAGAAGACAACAAAAAGAGACCGAAAGAGAGAGAGACAATAGGAAAACTAGCTACAATCAAGCCAAAAGTTCAAAACAAAGCAAAAATTAGGGGGTCCCCATTTGTAATGGGGCGATGTGTGAAAAAGGTCACAACATTAGCCCCAACCTAAATAAATGTTCCTGAACATTTCAAAGACAATATCCATTCCATACTCAAAAACTTTGGATAATTCCTTCCAACCCATCAATTGACTAGGGGATATACTTAAAAGGGAAGAGGAATCCTAAATTGGATCAAGGCACCTCATCTTTTGATTAGAAGTGTGTGCATATGCATTTATTCCAACTCAAAAGACCGTCGAAGCTCCTAGAATCCGTCGTGACGAGCTACATAATGATCCTAACTTCAAAAACATCCTATAATTATCACAAATATTGCTCCATTGCCAGCCGAGCGTCTATAGCCCCGATGGAGTTATTCGCATATTCCCAAAGCCAAATTCTTTGATATTTCTTTCATTGCTCCTTTTCAAATATTTCTTTTTAGCACATTTTCTTTTCCTTTTTCCATGTTGATATTCCGTCAATTCTTTTATTGGCTGGCAAGCAGTGAAGCCTCCAATGGGTTTGAGAATTACCAGGGTGATTAAGTAGGACTTAAGATTTTTCACCTGCCACAACTTCTCCTAAGAAACCTCAATGAATTAGAGCAATTAATTATGTGTGTGAAATATAGCAATCGTGAGACTTGGTGTCAAGACACAATAGATGATTCCCTTGTGAGTCAAGTACAAATCCTAACCACATGATAAGACTTGAAAGAACAACTTCAAATTCTAAAGCACTTCCTGAATGATTGTCCAAGAAATGGACTAACATTATGTCAACATCGTATTGGAGTGTGGCGAAAACAACACAACACCCCCCACAAATGGGATCCCTTTATTGAAAGCTAAACTATGAAAGCAAGACAACTAATCTAAACAAAAACAAAAACTTTAAGTAAACAACAATCAAAAGACCCAAATACATACAACTCCTAGCATGATTTCTCAGGATGTGCAGTAATAACAAAGTAGTAGTCATACTGCGAAGTTTTGCAAACTTATCTTTAAACTCAGAAAAATATTCTTTCAAAGGACAAGTCTAAAACTCAGGAAAAACTTCAGGAAAGATCAGTAACTGGGGTAACTCATCCTGACCATGATTGATCCATAAAAAAGTTGTCTTTCCTAAGTCTCCATAATCAAAATGATATTCTTTGTAGCCAATAGTAGGGAAAGATACAACCTAGTGATCTTCATCCGCTAGCCTGCATTCTTGCATGTCGCTCATTGCTTCATCAGGAGGTCGAAGTTGATGGTGAACCAAACCTCTTGCATTCAAAATGTGGAGATGGTCCAAACTGGGAGGAGTGAGGTAGGAAATCAATTCGAAAAGGCATTTGGAACTTGGATTATTTCATGCACTGGCTATTTCTGAATCCCTAACAACAGATCAAGCCCCAACTTGAATTGTTCTTCATTTTCTATCTCTTTATCAGGTAATGTTTCATTTGTTTCAATTTCACCCAACAATTATTCCATGACTGTGAATAATGGATCAAGTGCTGACGTGAAGAGAATTTCATATTTTGCCTCCATCTTGGTAGCCCATTGATCATCAAACACATCATCTTGACTTAAGCCGCTTATCATTTCTTCCATCTTGTTCATGCATGGTTGAACTTTTTCATCGACGACCATCCCTTCTTGAAGCGTACTAGAATCGCTCCCCTCTTCACATTCTCCTCCTCGAGTGAATGAATATTGAAAATTTCTCACACCATCTGTACTTTGAGCTAAGTCCTTCGTTCCTGGTTCTTGATGATCTTCAATAACTTGCAATTCTATATACTCATTCACTCACTTCAGTATGCTGACAGTTGCCTTGGGTGGTTCCTCTTGCTTGGATATATCCCATTGCTTCTTTGATCTTTGCTCCAATAGCTTAGATTGTTCTAGCGTGATGTAGGAACAATCTTCATCTGCTTGCTCCCTAAGCTCAATCACATCATCCTGTTGCGACTTATTCTCCTTGTTGTTGGATGATGTTGAGGTACACTCTTCATTTGGTGCTAAAAATGTTTGTGTGACATATTCAATCCATCCTTTTTCTTTGAAGAATCCATATGGTAGTACTGGTAATCCAAGGTGACATCTAGCGAAGTTGATGGCTTCTTCACATGTTGTGCAAGTGAACTCTAGATGAGGTGCATTGTGAATCTGACACCAACGAGGGAGCAAAACACCTTTCAAACAAACATTGCCTAGCTCCATTTGATTTTGGATCCTAAGTATGAATCTCGTGAAGGCCTCATCCACAACTTTTGGAATGCTATAATCATCAAGTTCCACATCCATTACTCCTGGCTTGGGGACATCCCAAAAGAAAATTTTCTCTTGGAGAACAAGCTCTATACTTGAGAGGAATGTTAACCAATTGATTTCTTCATGCTAGGAGGTCTCATGAATTCGACATCTTCCTGGAAAAGCAAACTTAGAAAAATTCCTAGGGTGCAGCTGTGCATTCAATCTTTCTTGGATCTGAGCAATATTTGCGAGACTGTCTCGAGGGCAAGAAATGTGCCCATCCATTGGGAAATACCCCTTTTTGAATTTTCTAACTTTTCACTTTTTTTGGATTTTTTGACATAAGAGAGATCTAACATATCTCTGATTTGGCATTTCAAACTTCATACTCATTCCTTCCAGCCTCCAGAATAATTCAATGCTGGCCCTCCTTCTAGTGCCAATTTTGTTGATGTGTTTTTCGTGACCACACCAACATAGAATAAAGTCGCCAACGACTCACTATTCTCTCTTGATCAAAGTATCCAACATGCTAAGATTGCGAGAGAGTTCGTGTGCTCAACTCCAAGGTTCCTTCAGTGCGAATATTCTCAGTTGGCTCAATGTGATTTGCTGGTATTTCAAGCAGACTTACGAAATTGTTCGGCAGCAGAGAAAGGAATTCAAATGCTTGAAAGGTTTGTCTATAAAGTTCTTGTTTCAGAAGGTACTGAATGTAAATAGTGTTGGGTTAAGAAGGCTCTAATCTACTCTAAGGCGTGGGACATGGCAATCAATTCTCACAAGCTTCAACTAGGCTCTACTTTGCCTCGCTTCGGACAGCTTCCACAGAACCGGTGCAATCTTTAGAGGAGTAGCTCAAGGTGTTCAGATCACAACTTGGCATGAAAATACTATCACAACGATGCATATAAACATACAAATCATGATCGAAGTTAAGTACACGACATTCCAGTTGACCACAAAAGGCACATTCACCATCAACGAACACACTAGTGCTATGGATAGATGAAATTTGCTCAAATTGAAGACCACATTCCACAATCATTAACTACTTGCATGAAATGAAATTTATTCTACTTTAAGATCCTACTCGAATCAGAAGGACGAAGAAACCTTGCTAGCTACTCACAACAAAAGACGAGATCATCATCAACGAAAACTCTTTTTATTGAGAGAGTGTTCACAACAATTTCTTACAAAGTTTTCAAAGGAAAAACTTTCCTTCTTCTTCAACTACACTATCAATCTATACTAAGCTACTTCTAAGTTGTCCCTCTACTCTATGTCTGTTAGAAACCAAGATCACCTGCATGCAAAGGGATACCTGTCACTTGCAAAAGATATGAAGAACCAAAGAAGATGTTTTGTAAACCTCAAAGTAAAAATGCATTAAGAGAATCAAGTATTACAAAGAGATCAATCCTTATGAAGGAGATCAAGAAACCCTAAAAGGGAAACCCTAAATAAAACCCTAGTGTGCACACTTAATCAATTATTAATGTGCCTAAGTTTAGCTTAAGTAACTAAAGGAATAAGTGACTTAATTAATTAATCAATATGATATAATTAATTAAGCATAATAAATTATTACTCTAACACCCCCCCTTAAGATGAACTTAGGAAGAAGCTAAAACACTAGAATAAGATACATGAAAGCAAAGATGGGTCCCGACAACTAGGCCTGATCAGGTACCCATTTACAAATGCAAGAAAGAGGTAGAGAAGGAAAAACCCAGTGGGACAAAACCCCCCTACAATGAGATGACTACTACAAGAAGCACTGGAAGATCACTGTAGAGTAACACTAGAACCTAATACTAGCAAGCAAGGAAAGATTCTTCTATTTACCACTGAAACCAAATGAAAGTCACTGATTGACTCAAGGAATCATGATAAAGCAACAGTAGACCCGATGCCACGAAACACTCGAAAACTCCAAAATAAACATCTGAATTCAAACAGAAATAAATGTAGATAAATAGTAAAATACTGAAAAATAAACAACACCATTGGAAAGTGCTCGAAACCAACTTTTCGACGATATCTTGTTTTCCCTATTTCGATACCGTATGGCCAAGTTATGGCCTCTTGAAGAAAACAGCTCCAAAATGGGGAAAACACAGGGCGCCATTAAATTTGACGGTCATACGGTCGTAGTGGAGAAAATATGGGCCCAAATTTCATGGCCAAATGGCCGTTGACGCACTTTCCTAATTTGCCTTTTTTTTTTAAAAAATGTTTTTGAAAAAAACAATAAAAAAAAATACATTGATTTTGTTTCTTTTTTAAAAAAATGATTGGTGGGGGGGCACGTGGGCCACCCCCACCCCTCCATGAGGTGCAGGTACCTTTGTGGTCGCTAAGTCCGTACTCCACGCTGTACCCTGCACAGTAGGGTATTAAGCTTTTTTTGTTTTAAAAAACAAAATTTCAAAAGCTTTTTGAAAGCTTTTAAAAATAAATCCTCTTTTATTAATTTAAACCCAGAATTTTTATTATGCGTGAAAAAATATTATTTCAGGACCTTTTTGTTCTTTTACCCTGGAAGTGGTCGGAGAGGTCGACGGGCTTCTTTGCGTATAAATTTTTTGTTTCCCGTGACCAACCTGCTCAGGAATTGACAAACGACAAGGCTCTTAGGGTTTTCTATCGCTTACGAATCGCGCGCGGGATGAGTAAGAGTTTGTTTAAGCCCACAGGCCCAAAATTTACAATTCCCAAATCTTTTACAAAAGATGCCTTATAGAAACCCTTTGCATTAGAAACTCACCAAAGGCTACATTCTCGTGATCACAAATCGTAGCTGCGTGTCTAAAGCTCCTGGATAATTCATGTTAGAAACCAAGATCACTTGCATGCAAAGGGATACCTGTCACATGCAAAAGATATGAAGAACCAAAGAAGATGTTCTATAAACCTCAAAGTAAAAATGCATTAAGAGAATCAAGTATTACAAAGAGATCAATCCTTATGAAGGAGATCAAGAAAACCCTAAATGAAACCCTAGTGTGCACACTTAATAATTAATCAATTATTAATGTGTGGTGATCCCACAATAGTGGTTTACAATTTTTGGCCAAACTAGACACTGAAATATTTTTTTTAACTAAATCTTCACTTTCGGACACCTATAGCAGCAAAACCATGAGGAATTTGAAGATGATGCAAACTAGAGTTTCGTGGAATTTTAGCTTAAGTAACTAAAGGAATAAGTGACTTAATTAATTAATCAATATGATATAATTAATTAAGCATAATAACTTATTACTCTAACAATGTCTACTGTCTAACTTAGGGTCTAACTAATGAGTTACAAATGAGGGGGGATGCCCCTTTATATAGCTGGCCAAGTCCAACAGACGACTCAGATTACAATCGGCTGGATGGCCTAGATCGTGCCACCTCAGCCCTAAACAAGATTCACCCTAAAAAATGCCACAAAGAAGAGTGGGGTAATAAATGAGCAATTAATGGCCATCATCTTCTAGAATATTCTTGTTTTGAAACGTGTTCACACTGTTCTTCTTTCTGGACTGGTATGGCAGGAAAGTTCTCGATCTGACTCCAAGGCGACAACTTCTTTCTCCTGCTCGATGATGATTTTCGTCCTAGATGTTGTTATTCAACTTTGAAGTTCTTGAGGATCATTTCTAACCTTTGGGCCTTCATCTTTTCCTATCTTGGACTTGATCATTTCTTCCTCACCACCCGCCTGACTGCGTTGGGTGCACATTGGGTCCTTGAGGAGAAACTCCAACACTTAGCCATATATTGCAACTTTTCTTCTTTCATGTTTTGGGTGCAACCGAGATCTCGTGGAAGAGCTCGAAACTCATAACTTTATCTCCCTTCGAAGGTTGTAATATCATCGTGCTTCACCACTTCAAGTCATCATGCTCTGGCCTTGACGTTCACCCTATAAGACATATAAAAGAAGAGCATCAAAACACTTAATAATATAAATCCAGTTTACTCACCTGATATCCATGTTTTGATTTCCAAGGGTTCATCATTTTTCTCTAGCACAACCATTTCCTTCAAATTCCTCATGCCTTAGAATATTTCCATATTATCACTCATCCCCCTCGGGGCGCATCTAGAGACTTGAGCTTCCATTTTCATTCACTGGCTGAGGCGTTCACTCAAACATTTCATCCAACTCTGGCTCGAGCAAAATGTTTTCATCAACAACTCATTTTATTCCTTGCCTCAGAAATTTTTTCAAATTTTCCTTAGGAAATTCATCAATCCTGTGCTTGTCAAAAATCTCCATCCTGAAGGCTTTGGCGAAGTGTGGAAGGCTTAAAATCCACTCCTCATCGCAGTCGTACGATACCCAGAAGAAAAGTTCCTTCAGAATGTGTTTAATTCATGGTTCTATAACGAAGGGGTACATTTAATTTTTGAATTTTAAATCTTAGGAAAATCATTTTCATAAAATTTAATCCAGTTCTTCATCCCTGTGAGTATTTTCTTTGCTCTGACTTGAAATTCTTTATCAACCCTGTGAAGTCGGCACCTATGACTTCTCCACTGGAAATTCCATTCGTGTTTTAGGAAAATTTCATCACTACTTCAACTTGGGTGTATTTTCCCTAGAGATGAAATTTTGTGCCTTAGAAAATTTTAAATTAAAATCACAAACATAGGCACATTTTGAATTTTTCCTTAGGAGATTTTCATTCAACTTCAATCATTTTACCTGTGGTGAGGAAAATATATATATATATATATATATTTTTAACTCACTTATACAATTTTCTCTTTTAACACCTTGGGCGCGTATTGTTTGTCATGGAAGATGTTTTTTTAATTCCAACACCTAGCATATTTTATCATCACCTTATCTTCATCTTGCATGGCGCATTTAGCATGAGGTGAAGGATTTGACCTTTCAATGCCTTAAAGCAACTTTAACTTCCATTTCATCTCTAACATGGGCACATTCAAACGTTGGAGGGGAAAGTCAACACTAAAATATTTGCATCTTGCACAATGCCTTAGCAACTTTTATTTGTCTTCATCCTTACTTGAGCGCATTTGATATAGGCAAGAGGATGGGCGCATTTGACATAGGGTGAAGGATTTGACCTTCTAATGCCATCCTTGACCTCTTTGACTTCCTTGTTAAGCATGGCGCATTTTGTCTTCACATGCCTTCATTTGGGCACATTTGAGAGGGTGAGAGGAATGAACATTTTATAACGCCTTTGACTCTTTGACGTTGCTTCTAAGCTATGGCTGCATTTTGCATGTAGAGGAGGATGGGTGCATTTTACATGTGATGAAGGATAAACTTCTCAACACCTTTTGACCTTTGACTTTCTTTTCCAGCATGGGCGCATTTCCTACCTTGAGGAGGATGAAACTTATTCCTTAGGAATTTTCTTGACATGCTATTACCTTGAGGGTGCACTTGGCCGAGGATGGAGGATAAAATCTCAACACTTAGAAACTTTTAATCACATCTCTACCTTGCATGGACGCATATGGAGGTGCATGCAAGACGAGAATTATTCCTTAGAAAAATTTTCTATTTCATGCTTGTGAAGAGGGGGCATTTGATATGTGGAGCAGGACGAGACCTCAAACTTAGACAATTTATTTCCATCAAACTTCATTCCTCCTTGGGGGCACATTTGGAGGTTAGAGGTGGATATTGTTCAGACATAGGCATTTTTCTTTCCTTCTATTTATAGCATATTTCTGAAGGTGGTTTACTATTTATAGCAACTGCCCGATTTCACGACCTCCACAACTCTATTTGACTCGAAATCTGAATGATGTGCTCCTCATCAGATGACTTGCTCGTTCACACTAGTGCATGATGCTGGTTTACTATTTTTAGCCAGTTTCTGGAACACTTTACTATAAATAGTAAGTGCCTCCGATTGCCTTCAAATTTTACCAGTGGATAGCTTGAAAGATGCTGATCGTGGTGGGATACACCGGTTTTCAAAAATTCTGACTTTTTACCCCTCATTTTGGGTCTCGAAGCTGGAAACCCTAATTTGACTTGCATGTATATCAAATGACCTCTATTTGACCTCATTTATGTTGCACTGTGCCCCATTTGTGATTCTAATGCACTAGGTAGCTGCCGGAATGGAACTGCTAAAAATAGTAAGTCACTGAATATTAATCATCTTGCCTTGCATGTCACATCACTGCGAAGCTCTCGAAAAACCCACAAAGAATCATCATACATGCAAAGAAAACCCTGACATGCAAACCCTAAAAATAGCCTCTAAAGGCTGAATACTGAAAGTCATCATCTCATTTTGCATGTTATATCATTGCCTAGGTTTTAGAAAACCCAAAAAGAAAATGCAGACATGCATTGAAGAACTTTGCATATAAACCCTAAAAATAGCCTCTGAAGGCTAAATCGCTAAAAATAGTAAGTTGTATGTTTCAACCCAAAATTTGCAGATGAGTAGTTTGACACATTCTGGATGTAGTGTGACTATCGAAATTTCAATAGTGCTGAAGGAACAATCTAAATTGCACACTTACTAAAAATAGTAAGTTGCCAGAATTTCATGAAACTTAGCTTGAAACCTGCTAGAAGTAAACTGACTGCAATGTTAGTCTCAGATTTCAATTTATTCACTTCATTCGACTTTAGATTGACCAGAGAAATACAAACTCTAATTCTCGGACTTGGCCAAAATTTCACGTTTTAAGCTCACAGATGGGCATATCCCTGGAAAGTGGATAGCAGAAAGAGACCAAAAGAGAGAGAGAGAGACAACAAGAAAACTAACTAAAATCAAGCCAAAAGTTTGAAACGAAGCAAAAATTATGGGGTCCCCATTTGCAATGGGGCGATGTGTGAAAAAGGTCACAACACTTATCTTCATTGTTATTCACATACTATTTTACTATTCTTACCTTCAGTATTTCCAAACCTTAGGGTTGATTTTTTTCTTGGAAATCTAAAGTAAAGAGTTG
This sequence comes from Sequoia sempervirens, assembly GCA_007258455.2. NCBI lineage: Eukaryota > Viridiplantae > Streptophyta > Pinopsida > Cupressales > Cupressaceae > Sequoia > Sequoia sempervirens. The sequence goes on from VDFB02140456.1 coordinate 50,427, forward strand.
GACATACATGTCAACATCTAAAGGTGTGTTTTTAATAAATTATAAAAATATGATTAAATCTTGAACATGCTCTTCATTAAGTTTACACATCTTTCATTGTTGAGCTAGAAAACTACCACAATAATGTCAAGTTCCCTCTTACATTTCTAACCATAATTTTTTTTTCATATTTTGAAGATATTAAGGTTTTGATCTTTAATTTCTTTTACTAGTATCTTTTTCGTTTTGAAAACCTATGTATATTATTTTTGACCTTTCATTTTTATATGCTCAAAAAATTACATTTTTACATTCTACACTCTATTCTATACATATAAAAAAATGACTTTTGATTGGTTTCGAAACATAGAGGGGAGAACACTCAACTTTTTTTATTTTTTAGGATTTATCTACTTTGAAAATTAATAAAAACTCATATATTTACTAAAAATTAGCAAAAAAGTTATTTATAAACTACATAGTGTTAGCTAATTTTCCATTGAAATTATTTTTGAAATACTCACAAGTGTTAAATTTTAAGGATACCACACCAAATGTTATGTTATTATTATTTTTTGATAAAAAATAGAACACTTTGTTTGCTCCCCGAATTTGGACCCCTTAATATCTACAATTTAAAAAAGAATAGTAGACTAGAAAATAGACTTGGAGCATTAAGACTCTTGTCCTCATCACATCTTCAAATTTTATGTGTAGCTATCTTCAATTTCTCATGATTTAAAAAAAAGTGGTCACTTAAGACTCCCTTTTGGTCCTCTATTCTATGTGCATACCATTATACACACATACATTAGTATAAAATAAATAATCAATATAATAAACTACACCAACATAACAAGTAGAAGACATAATAATCATCATGACTTAATCAACAATATAAAAAAATATAAGAACATGAATTAAATCGTTAGTTTCATTGGCTATCTTGCTTCCTAGTCTACTAATGAATAACATATATGAAGTAGGATTTTTTTCCCATATGGGAAAGAAAAAAACCAGTCTAATATTAGTGTCCTCATAATGTCTATTTAGACATAAATTAGGTTAAATAATTATAATAAAGCTCTTTAAACTAAAAAGGGTTATCATGACACTGATAGCAAAATTTAACTAATAATTTTCTTCTTTTTACTTGTATGATAGAAGAAACTCATTATATATACTTTTCTCTATTATGTGAGATATCATGGATAATCCATGTTGAATAATAGACTTACACAATGATATTTAATGAGGCTCATTAGTTTAAATTAGGCTTCTTTCCTCATATCAATATGTGTTCCCATTATGCCATCCTTATACATTTGAACAACTTTACACATATTCTAATACATTCGCCCAAATTATTCATCTATCATGCATGTCCACACTTATTCTTAGGTGTTCCATTACCACCTTGACTCTGGTATCTTGTTATCCTAGATTGATTCTAAACCTATAAATTTGACCCTTGAGATTTTAAATTTTATTTTTATTTTTTTTTCAAGTTTTTTCCATTATTTTCTTGCCTAGAGCTAACTAAACATATTTTTTTGTCATATATTATGATGTTATCATATTTTAATCCATTCAATTGTATTGATTTCACATTCTATGCTAGCCTTTCATATCTAAAAATTTAGTAATCATTTCAATATTATTTAGAATAGTATACTAGAGAAAATTAGAATTTTTATATCATCCAAAAAGCATCTATGCATTTGATTATTATTGTCCTAAATTATTCATAGGATGATAATATCCAACATTTTCTATGGGTTGGCCTAGGAGAATGTGTACCTAGATATAAAATGTAGTAGCATAATAGTAGCATAGAGGAGATTATGCAAATGGGGTGGGAGACCTCTCATTTATAGAATTTTCATACTTGAGAAATCAAGGGCCAAGATGTGTTGGTTGATGGATGACTAGGATTGGATGAGGATTATATTTTGGCTCAAAATTGTTGTCAAGTGTCACATGAAGGATAAGGTCTAAGTTTAGGATTGGGATTAGGGCAACATCTTTATGTAAATGGATAGGATTAAGAGGTGTGATATGAAATGAATGGATGAGATTAAAATTTAGTTTGACTTTTGGGTAGTGTTTAGGTTCAATGAATCTAGATAGGGTCTTAGTTAGACATGTGAAAGGGACACTTGTCACATGATGTCAAAGCATTTGGATACTCTAGTTATCCACATTGTTTTCATTCTCAATTTTGTTTTGATGTTTGTAAATTTTGGCTGTGGTGTTCAAAAAATTGGTGTTTTATTCCTTGACCTACTGGCATCTGTATTTGGAGTTTATTAAATTTTTACTGACTTCTAAAAACCATAATAAACAATGTTGAGGAGCATTTAAAAATGCAGATTTAATAAAATATTAAATGTCAAATGTAAAGTGCCCAAAATGGGTGACTTACCTCAACCTTGGTGTAGGAATTTGAGTAGATTTGGATGCCCATTATTGGGCATGAAAAGAAAAAAAAAAAAGCCTTTAGGAGGAGCATGGAAAGTGAAGAGGCGGGGAGATTAAGTGCAACACTTGGAGGAAATTTGGTGCCAAAAAATAGTAGTAGTAGCAGCCATTTGCTAAAAAATTCAATCAATTGTACCCTAGAGATTGCTGGAGAATGTTGCCAATTTAATAAATCACCCAAAAGAAGGCATGGCTGATAAGAGAGGCAAGGCATTGAGGTAAAAGAGGAGAGATTTGACCACATTTTGGTTGGAGAATATGCTAGAAAACCAATCTAGAAGGGTGTGGTAGTTGGAACGGATTGACAAATGAAGAATAATGACAGAATTCATTGCCAATGATAGGGAAAAATAGATTGGACATTGCTGATTTATTTAAACATAAAAGAGGGGTAAAAATTTATTAAAACAAGAGAAAATTACAGAGCAAATTCATTACATAGCCTTATCAAGCTCCACCAAATGGTCCAATTGTTGAGACAAATCAGGGGGTAATTGACCCCGATCAACCAAATTCCAATCATGAATATGATCAGAAGCCCATTTAGCCAAACAATCAGCAACACCATTCCACTCCCTAGGAATATGAGTGAAAGTAACAAACTCCAGAGAAACACAAAGATTGAGAATTTGTTCAATAATCAAAGCCAAATGCCAACTGACATCATCTAAACGTCGCCTATTTAGCAAGTTCACCACAAGCTGGGAATCAGATTCACATATAATCCTGCACCACCCCATCTAACTATCACGCTCCACAGCCAATAAAATAGCCTGAGCCTCCATAAGATTATTAGTATGAAAGCCCTTATAAATAGAGAAAATAAATTGAACATCCCCTGAACTATCCTGACCAACACCACCAATTCCAACATGACCAGGGTTTCCACAAGAAGAGCCATCCGAGTTAATTTTTAGGATGCCCTGAGGAGGAGGGGACCATCTTCCCTCCCTATTCACCTTCAGGGTTGGATGTCTACATTTGTTGCGCATGAGCTGTCATTGTGAAGGAGGAAGATGAAGGCGGTTAAAACAACCAACATCACAAGGAGCAACCAAATCAGTCAGATCACACTTAGCCTCAACCATTTCTCCCAAAGAATGCAAAATTTTCCACCACAAGCGAGGGGCCCCCATCAGCACATCCTAAAAAATCCATTGATTCCTCTCCAACCACAAATTCCAAATAATGAAGGAAGGGCCAATCACCCAAGTAGCTTGAAGAAAGGAAGTTGAAACCGGGGCCCTACTCCAATCAACAAACTCAGCCAAAGAGGAAACATGCCCACAGGGCATATTCCACACCCTCCACCAAAGATGGGAAATCCCCTGAGCATAGGAACATTGGAAGAAGAGATGAGAAGCACTCTCCCCAGCATCATGACACAACATTGCTGATTTTCTTTTTGAGTGATTTACTTGTAATTTCTAGACTTGGGACAATAAATACATTGTGGAAGTATTTGAATTAAAATTGTGGTTGAAGTTCTTGTTGATTTTGTTTAACATCGTTACATTTGCTCTTAATCTAATAAGGTCAGAGCTTTTGGTATGCATCATTAGGTATCAGAGCCGAAAAAAGATTTGGGAGGCTACGGATGTGTTGAAGGAAGGAACCTTGGAAGAAATTTTTGTGGACGAGTGTGAGGGCGAGGAGACCCGTGACTGCAGGGAGCTCGTCAACATGGCACAAAGAGGATGTGGACAAAGAGGACTATGAAATAATGATAATACAACAACCATCATGGAGGTGCTAAGAGGCATCACAGTGAGAATGGATGCAATGGAAATGGCGTAGCGAAGAGGAGTGCCTATAAAATATGTCAACAAGGATGAAGAAGAAGTGGAAGACCTTGCAATCGATTTAGAAGATGAAGGTGAGAATATAGTGGAGATCAGATTTTCGAAAGCAATGTCAAAGATTAGTAGCAAGCCGAGAGTGGAAACCTCTAATTACAATAGAAGTGTGAACCCGGAAGATTTAATTGATTGGATATAAAAAATGGAGAAATATTTTGATTATGAGTCAATAGAAGATCCAAAAAGAGTGAATTTTTCTTGCATGAAGTTTGGTGCAGGAGCACATAGGCAGACAAGTGATCAACACCAACCAAAAATGTTTCTTGTGTGTTTAGGTTTGACTTGGCTTTGTTTGTTTCTCTCTTTTATGGTTCAACCTCTCCTTGTTTAAATCGGGTGACTATGAAAGGTGAAAGGGAAAGTTTAAGTTGATGTGAAACCAATCTCTCTCTGAAAATGCTGGACTAGGAATCTTAGTAGAAACATATGTGAAATTGAGATACAGAGGCAAGACGCGGAACTGTTTGACTGAATGTCTCAATGAGTTGCTAATTACTGATTATGCACCAAATAGACTTGTTAAAGGGGTCTTAACAAAATAAAATATGGCAGGCGTAAAGTTAAAAATTCCACAAGACCTTCGATATCCTCGTAGAGAACAAGAATTTTGTTTGATGGTATAGCTGCATTTTCCTTGGTAAACATGTATGCAAAATGTGGAAGCATAAGACTTGTAACATAAATTGTTTACTTCCATTTCTTTTTAAAATATAATTGCTGGAGATGTACAAAATTGATGGATAGCTTTTCATTAAAATTGCAAGATAAAACGATGGCAAGAAGGTCGACAAGTAGTGAAAGAGAGGAAAGCAAAAAGATTAGGAGGCGTACAGGAGTCAAAGAAGGAGATGTGCTTTGAAAGTTGAATCGATGGCAACAAGAGGGAATGTTTGCAGATTTGAAACAAAAGCCTATGCAAGAGGATGATAGACGGTTATGAGGACTGCACAATATTTGTGAATACAATCCAAGTTAAAATTAAAGCGTAATTTAAATCCATTGAGGGTGCAGGAAGAAGAAGGTAAATTTTTATGCAGATTTAAATTGGAAATGTGAAGGGTCAGCGAAAAGACTCTTTGTATTTTTCTTTTAAAAAAGATACAAGTTTAAAAAATGCAAGGGGAGATGAAAAGAAAAATGCCAGCGTTGGAAGAAGTTAGGAGGCGTCCATTGAAGGGTCGTGGTGTGCCAGAGAAAAGGAAGGAGAGTAAAACAATTCGAGGGGGCAGTGAGAAGGAGGACTGTGCTAGGGTGAGTAGGGGGCTACGTGAAAGGAAGAAGAGTATGGGAGGTTGTGTTAAAACTTTAAGGAAGAACAAAATGCACAAGCAACATGTGCGAAGGGCTGCTTGAGAATGAGATTCTAGGCTGATTCATTCATGACGAAGGTTTAAAATTAAATATAAACAAGTGCAAAGTGAAGCTTTGAGGGTGCACCTATACAAGGAGAGGCAATGTTGGAAGTTTAGAAAGCAGTGAGGAAACCAAAACAGCAAGAGAGGGTATGTGTTTGAGAGTGTAATGGTGATTGGGTGAAGAGCAGAACGTGTGGGAAGTGATACATAGTGTGAAGAAAGATTTTCCAAATTCAAAGGAATTTGAATAATGCAGAAACAAGAGGAAAATAAGTGATGGGAAGATGGGGTCTAGCCCATAAATTGGGTGAGATTTTGTTTGTAACAGGTGACCAAGCTGATTCGTTGGCATTTGGCATGCATAGATAGCATGGTGTGTGATGGGTAAATTGGAGAGCACTTGATGAAGTGAAAGTTGGAGGTAGATTTTTGTTCCATAACAAAGGAAGGGGCAGAATGGCTGTCTAAGAAGGATAAGGTCATGAAAGACCAGATCTAATGTAATTTTATTATTGAATTAATGAAACCATTGTTTTCTTGTAATCAAATTAAGTTGAGTCATTGAACTATTGTTTTGAGATCTATTTTGTGAATTGTGTTTGGTGTTTTCATGGAGGGGAGTACCCTCTTGCATCAAAGTTGAAATAGGAAACATCATTATGATGGGATCATGTATAGGTTGATAGAAAGCAAAGAGGCAAGGAAAAAATCAAAACTTGGGACCGAATGATAGCAAAGATGAAGGCTCAATTTCTCTTGAAGGATTACCAAGTAAGTTTGTTTCAAAAATTATGAATTTTGAAGCAAAAAGAGTTAAGTGTGCAAACTTATACTGAAGAATTTTATAAGTTAAAATATCTGGGTTGGACATGTGGAGGATGATGCAGAAAATGTTTCAAGGTATATAAATGGATTGAAATATAACATTCAAGATGAATTAGCTATGTTTCAAGTTCATATTTAGAAGAGGCATATTAATGTGCTTTAAAGGTGCAAGAAAAATTGAATAGAAGGCAACAAAATAGCTCCCATAATAAGGGTAGATTTTCATGTGACAAAGAATAGTCCAGCAATGGTAGAGGTTACCAAAAAAAGCAAGAGGAGGCAAACATGTTTTATGCAAACACCCAAGAAGGCAAGGAAAGAGAAGACTCTTCTAGAGGAAGAGGACATTATTCTCGTGGTAGAGGAAGAGGTTTCAGCTTCACACGTTTCCAATGTTGAGAGGTTGGACATAGGGCCTTTGAATTCCCTCAAATATAAGACATTAGCAAGAAGAGTGCATTGAAGAAAAATGCAACACAAGCTGACGAAGAGAGTGTGAATTCCCCAAAGCAAGTAAAAGAACCCAAAGAGGGAGAGGCATTGATGCTGAATAGAGTTCTTTTGATACAAGAAAAAAAAAATGGAGCCAACACAAAGGTGAAGTCTATTTCGAACAATTTGTAAATCAAGTGGCAAGTGTTGTAAGGTGGTTATGGATAGTGGAAGTACTAACAATGTGGTCTCACGAGAGATGGTGAAGAAGTTGCAATTGAAAAGGAAAAAACATCCAAGTCCCTATCAAGTCACTTGGTTGCCAAAGGATCATCAAATTTTGGTAAGTGAACAAAGCTCAAGGTTCAATTTCAGATTGGTAATTATGTTGATGAAGTGTTGTGTGATGTGATTCCCATGGATACTTTTCATGTCCTTACGGGAAAATTGTGGCAATATGATAGACATGTTGTGTATGATGGTTGGGAAAATATGTATACCATCACCAAGGATGGATGAGAGTATCATTTGAGTCCATTGAAGGACAAGGATAAGCAAGTGAGGGATAGTTCATTGGTTTTTTTTATGAAAATGAACAAGTTGTGACAATGGCAAGTAAGGTTGGACCAACCCAATAGTAGCTCATGAAAAGAGAGTTTTGAATGAGGTCCAAGGAAGTGATGAAGAGTTGATGCAACAGTTACACAATGAAGAGAAAAGGAATAAAGGGCAGCCAAATAATGGTAAAAGGAGTGAGGAACCAAATAGAGGTGGCCACCGAGGTGAGTATAGGTTGCAACATAAGCAACGGAGGAATGTGAAAGAGGGAAAAGGTAAAGAGGTTTTGATTAGTAGAAAGAAGAAGAAGCCAATTGATGAAGAAGAGATTTGGATAAAAAATGAGCATGGGACTGTTCGAAGCTTACAAAAAATTTCATGAGATGCAGCCTCATAGAACATTTTTGTACCCAGTGTGTTTGATGTCAGAGCATCAAAGTACTCTAGTTATCTACATCATTTTCATTCTCAATTTTATTTCGATGTTTGTAAATTTTGATTGTGCTGTTTAAAACTTGGTGTTTTATTCCTTGACCAACTGGCATCTTTATATGGAGTTTATTAAAATTTTAACGACTTCCAAAAACAATAAAAATCAATGTTAAGGAGCATTTAAAAATGCAGATTTAGTATAATATTAAATGTCAAATGTAAAGTGCCTAAAATAGGCGACTTACTTCAGCCTAGGCATAGGAATTTGAGTAGATTTGGACGCCCATTCTTGGGCAAAAAAAGTTAAAAACAATAAGTCTGGGAGGAGCGTGGAAAGTGAAGAGGCAGGGGGATTAAGCGCAGCACTTGGAGGAAATTGGGTGCCAAAAATAAGAAGTAATAGTAGTAGCCATTTGCTAAAAAAAATCAATCAATTGGACCCTAAAGATTCCTAGAGAATATTGCCAGTTTAATAAAACACCCGAAAGAAGGCGTGGGTGATAGGAGAGGCATGGCATTGAGGTGAAAGAGGAAAGATTTGACCACATTTTGGCCAGAGAATATGGTAGAAAACCAATCTGGAAGGGTGTGGTAGTTGGAACAAATTAACAAATGAAGAATAATGACAAAATTCATTGCTAGTGACAGGGAAAAATAGATTGGACTTTGCTGATTTATTTTGTTTTGAGTGATTTACTTGTAATTTCTGGACTTGGGCAAATAAATACACCGTGGCAGATTCGTGTGGAAGTATTTGAATTAAAATTGTGGTTGAAGTTCTTGTTGATTCTGTTTTACATTGTTGCAATTGCTCTTATCAGAGGTTAAATGGACAAGGATTATGGATAAAGGCTAGGATTAAATGGACAAGGATAAAGGTGAATATGAAATTAATTAAATAAATAATTTAATATTTATTTAATTAATGGGATAAAGTGAAGGGTAAAATAAATAATGAAATAATAAGTATTTATTTAATTAATAGTTTAGAATAAGGTAAAATTAGGTGTGGTTGGGTAAGGTTAGATTTTAGTTGTCTACATTAAGTTAAAGATATTTTATAAAAAAAATTAAGAAAAAAATCTCTTACAATAGTATAATTTATTTATTTTTTAATATAAATAATAATATAATTTATTTATTTTTAATATAAATAATAGTATGATTTATTTATTTTTTAATATAAATCACTATATTACAAATATGAACATATTTTTTAATTTTTTAGTAGATTATAACATCATGAAGAAGCATACAACTAAACTAAAAGTCATATTTTGGTTGAACTAGGGGAAAGAGGCCTTTACTGGATCACCCTAAGTGTGTGTTTCTCAAAATCCTACATGGAATTTCAAATCAGTCCAAATTTTGTACATCAGTTTATTTGGCAACTCACCTGCTTAAAAAAAATAATTTTAGGGTCACATCATCAAATATGATGCCACATCAACATGTGTTTTGTTAAGGTATTAAAAAAGGCTCGAAAAATAAGTGAGACCGATGATGGTGCACTATGTCATGTTTTATTGGTGCGCCGATGTGGCATCACATGATTTGTCAATTTGTGTACTTTATGGATAAAAAGTGTATTGCAATTGGATATTAAGATGCTCCACTATGAAGCCCACTGAGGACTACTTCTATCCCCACTATTGAAGTCCGCTCCACTATGGACCTCTCTCCCCTACCTCAAATAATATTTTCAAGTAGATTGGAATATGGTGAGTAAGCATACATCTAAACTAGAGATCACCTTTCGACTAAGATATCATAAATGAAGGTCCAATCCATGAAAAAATATACATAAAATAAATGCTACCTCAATTGGTCTTTCTTCCATTTCCACTCCAAATTCTTTTCAAGTAAAATTTACATTGATGGATTTATTACTTTCTCTTAGCATGAGTAGATAGCCATTAGCTTTGGTAATTGGAAAGATGATTAGTGAAAAATTATTTTCCTCACTCTACATCAACTACCTCATAATGGAGCATATTAGCTAAGGTCAAAACCATAATGTAGTGTACATGGCATTTCTATGAGCTAGTGTAGATCATAATGTATAATATAATATTTTTTCAAGAATGTATTTGATCATTAAAAAGTATAACATTTTGAATTCTAAAAAATATATTTTTCTTGTTGATTTGTTGACTTTTTATTTATTTAATTATGACAAAAATAAAATTTGAGTAGTAAAATATGCTAAGGAAATTTAGGGCCACCTCACTGGAAAATGAGTAGACCATGAATGTTTTTGATTCATTTCATGTCCCCAAGTTTTTGCAAATAAGAAAAAATAGTTTAAACTTGACTTACTATGTTAATTGGTAATTAATAAAATTGATAAAGAAATAAATGTATTTAGTTATAAAATTCTATATTGAAGATTATGCAATAAATAGTGTTTTGTGATTTTTTATTGTATTTTATATTTAAAATTGTATTATTTATTTTTATTAGATTGATGAATTGATTATGTATTAACTTAAGTCAAAATTGTATTATGAAAGTAATTTTCACACTTATGGATTTGAAATTTATCTATCAATTCAAACTCTACACTCCTAATCTTCAATAAAAATGAGTGTTTGAACTTATAATTAGAATTTTGGTGATAACTACAAATATTGTTGGAGATTATTGTGTAAGGGATTTCCTTACATAATGCTTGAATTGATTTATTGATGTGCACAAGTTTGAATATGCACCAAAAATCATGTACAATGTTGGTTCAATGCACATGTTGATGTTTGTGGATGTGATGTAGTCAAAAGTAGAGATTGTAAAGAAAATTAATCTATTTTAATAGTAAAAAATGGATCTTACACCTTAGCCTTCTATCAATCTTCTGACAACAATGCAACTCTTCATGCTCAATTTGTGATGAAGAGTTAATATTCAATCGAGTTTGTATGTGGACTTTATGAGAGATGTTATTGCAAATCATTATCTTGAGATGTGTATGATTGGGGATGTTGAGGATGGATTAATATTTATAGGAATAAATTCACCAAAAAATAAGATATGCTTCAAAATTCCTTTACTTTTTTCATTCCTTATCATTTTTATCCATATATTTCTTATTTACTATCAATGGAATGTCTAGATATCAAATAACATTGAGAGATTTAGAATAGTAATGAATGTGGGGCATGTGAAATTTTCATAGGTGTTGGTGGATGGTGAGATTAAAGTGAGGCATTGAGGACATCTAATGAGGGACAAAACAAAGGTGTGGATGAGGTAAATATGTTCTAAATATTGATGTGAAATATTTTTTTTTAAATACACAAAGAATCACCAGCCTTGTGTGTCTTAGCCCTCTTAAGGAGCATGGCAGGTTATTTGGAACTATACTACTATGTCTATGTCTCAAAAGATCCTTATTATTGGTACCTCATATAAATCGAGGCTAGAACCTGTTATCATTGTCCATATTTTTCAAAATCCCAATTGTTTGATCTAACTTGGGGGTACAATAATATGAAATATTAAATTGTTAGGTAGCATTAATACCATTCAAGAAAATATTATATTAAACTTGATATTTTTTAATAAATTATTTAAGTCTGTTGAATTATTTTACAAGTAAAATTTTTATATTCTCTAGTAGTAGTTAAGCAAACATACTCAATTTTAGTGCACATATGGCATGTAACTTTATTAGCATACATTACACTAAATGGCATAAGCATGTTTTTTTATGAATAGTATCTATATTACCATTTATAAAATAGTCTAACACATATTCACAAAAAAATATGGGTGAAAAATGTCACGCCCCTAAAGTCCAAATTGGGTATCAGCCTAGAGCAATATAATAAAAAATAAAAAAAGTGGCTAAGTGGCTAGAGCACAGGGGGAAGGAGGAGGAAGGGGATTTCGATCTTCCAACATTTGCTATATATTAGTGGGCCTTGAGATAACCATAAGAGGGTCTCAAGCATAATTTCCATTATCAAAAATTTTCTCTTGAGTTCCTTCATTTAGCACTCAAGTAAAACTAAAAAATATAAATGAGCGGGTGCAAAAAGATTGGGGGCCAAATTGTGGCCAAAATTTCAAAATAATTTGAAAGGCTATAACACGCTCGGGTTATAGCTTATTAAAACAAAAAATATCAAACCATATAATTTCATTTTCATTGTGTTTTTTGTTGTCCATGACCAAGAAACCTGCATTTGTGTGCTCGTATTTTGGAAGGAGCTAAAGTTGCAATTTCTTCATCGAATTGTTGTAATTTCATCACGAGGATGCTGCCACGTCAACGGGGAGGTCAAAAAAGTAAGCATTGTTTGTTTTTTTTGTGAATTTGTTGTTAAATAAGTAATTTTAGGTTGTTTTTTATATTCATTTCTTTAATTTGTGGGAGATGTTAATCAACCTCAAAACCCTCCTCAAAATCCTCAACAACCACAACAAGAAGCACATGAAAAAAATCCTCAACAACCACAAGAACAAACTCCTCGGCCAATTCCTCAACATCCTCCTAGTACTTAGCAAGATTTAATGGGGGTAATTGAAAACAACAAAAAACATATTAAAGAGTTAATTACGAGGTTGAACGATCCTGTAAGTTCAACCGTGGAAAGAAGAACACTTGTGAGTTCACTTCAAGACATGTTAACACATGTAGATGCAATCAACAAACAATTAAGTGGTTGGGCAAATAAGAGGCAAGTATGGAGGAGTTTTTATGAAGATAAATTATCATATAAAGAAGTAAAAGATGAAAAAATTACAAAATATGATTTGTGCTCACTATTCACTAACCCACGCACAAATCAAAATCTTGACCTTAATGCCAAGAGGTTTCCTATTTATTGGTGCCACCACCAAGGGATTAGAAACAATTTTTGGGATAGGTGGTACATGGTTTTTAACTATCCACCATGCAACAATTGTGAAGTCCCCCAATATTTCTTAAGGAAACTCTACTGTGAGTTCATCCTCAACAAAATCCCCAACTATTTTGATATCAAGGAATTTTGGGGGAGAGATGGAGGTCCACACAGGATAGACGAAATGCACAACATGATTCTCAGCGGCAAGGGAGACAATCTCTCACTAGGCTAGCTCATGAGCACATCATTATCCCTTTCGTCGTGAAGGAGAGTGTTGAAGTGGAAACTTTGTAGTCTATCAGCTCTTTGACCCAGAGTATCATCCACCATGCCAGTCTTGTAGTACAACGCCATCCAAGGGAGACTTCAAGGGGTAGGCTTCCACCCCATTCTTGTCAGGTTTGCAGATCAATTTGTACATATGACCCCATAGACACTCAGGAGGCTAGCGTGCATGATACATCTGTAGCTATGGAGTTGGTGATGGCACATGACATTTTGAATGATGCTTTGGGCATTGATACTTAGGTAAATGTTAGCATGTTCATTGAATTTAATTTATTAAATATCATTTTTGAAATGCAAGATTAGCTAATTTAGTTTAATGATTGTAATAAAATTCTAGGGTCACAGTGTTGATACTAGATACACCGGCCCTCCACCTGTTTATTACTCCACTGCATCTACCGTTGAGGTATGTAACTAGTAAACAATTATAAATATTACATTTGAATAACATTGTTATATGAATGGTATTCTAATATCTGATTTTGGATTTTGAATAGGCTAATATTGGAGCTTTTGTCAGAACACCTCCCAGTGCCAATGGAGTTGTACAAACCTTCAAAAAGGTAATAGAATATAGAGTTTAACTAATGAATTGTACCTAATAGATTTGTGTAGTTTATATTCATATCGTTGATTACATTGCATTACACATCTTTCAAACTCAGAGTATTACTTCACATTGCATAACTAATAACTAGATGTTGATAGATGACAAAATTTCAATTAGAATATAGTTGTTTAGAAAGTCAACATAAGTAGTGATGCAATTACTTCACATAGCATAAGTAATAACTAGGAGAAACTACCAATTCCATTAGCTTATCATGGAATTCCATGAGGCCACATTTTATTAAGGATTTTTTTCAAACGGTTCACTACCTTGTCTATACTATGGATGGTTGGAAAAAATCTATGAAAGAATAGTAGTAAGCAATAGCATAGAAAAGGCGGTGAGCTTTTTGAAAAAATGCCTCAAAGAAATTGGGTCTCATGGTGATGTGAGTTGTTTGAAAAAATGCCTCAAAGAAATTGGGTCTCATGGTGATGGAGAATGCCTCAAAGAAATTGGGTCTCATGGTGGACATGTATCACCATGAGACCCAATTTCTTTGAGGCATTTTTTCAAATAGCTCACCGCCTTTTGTATGCCACCACATTTTCCATACATGTCTACCAAAGCATTTTATCAAACAATTCACTTTTCTGCTGCTATGGCTAAAAGCCTAAAATAGGTTCTTTCCAACAAACTATGGATGCTTGGAAAAATCTATCAAAGCATAAGCAATAACATAGATAAGGCAGTGAATAGTTTGAAAAAATGCCTTGAATAAATGTGGTCTCATGGTGGTGGAATGCCATTCCATCACCATGAGACCACATTTCTTTGAGACATTTTTTCAAGCAGCTCACCACCTTTTCTATACTACCACATTTTCCATACATGTCTATGTCACCAAAAATGTATAGTTGACATTTTTGTGCTCACTTGAGTCTTTCTTATGGACTTTGGCTTGATTTTGCCTAGATTTAATGTTGTAATGTGGCCAACACATTCACATTAGGTCTTGGACCCTTGTGAATCATTAAGACTTCTAAGATGTCTTGTAAAGGTGTTACATGAAGAGTTGTAGCCCACTTTCACACTTTTCTAGGACCCTTTCATTATAATTCACCTAAATATCCCCCTTTTTATCACTTACCAAGTCTTATTTCAAAGTGTTGTAAAGAGTTGTAACAAACTCTCATGCTTTTCTAGACTTGTCATCACTAAATCAACCCTTTCTCATGTTTAAATGACCCTTTAATGCACTTTCCAGTCATACTTAAGTGTATTTTTGAGGATATTCATGTGTTAAACATTATTTAATGCACTTTAATTTTTGAAACCTAGTGAAATTGCCTTGGTGGGACCAAGTCGCCACCTGGGGCGACTTACTCCCACTGGGCACAAAAATCAAAATAATTTTAAATTCTTGGGGCGATTTTATTCTCTTACCCTTGAGGTCGGCTTGTGATGTGTTATTTTTTGGAAATTTAGGAAATCCAAGTATAAATAATGGTTTTCTCCTCATTTTTCATCTCTAATCTCCTAATTCATTAAGCATTCAACCATTCAATATCTTAATCATTCTCAAGCATTCAAGCACTCTAAGCATAATCAAGTCATCCATTGGAGCACTTCATTGCATATCTTTAGATTTCTACATTAAGGGTTTGGCAAGTTTATGACATTGCATGTTATCTATTTATCATTCTCTTCTTATTTCATTTCATTTCATAGGGTTTGATTACCTTGAAGTGGGGTTTGACCAAGGAAAACCCCTATACTCTAACCCTTAACCCTTTCCCCCCTCTTTGCCTGTGTGTTTGTAGGTCTTGTATGCAGATTTGTCAAAGAATTTGGTGGGAAAAAGTGGTCAAAAATCCATCAAAGTCAACATAAACCTAATTGAAGCTTGGAGACTCTTTTCATCCCATTTTCTGCAGATTCAGATTCAGACACCTATTAGAAAAGGAAGTGTAGACCGAAAGCTACAAAATCTTGTCTAAAATTCTAGAAAATCCCAAGTGGAATAAGTCGCCATCTATGGCGAATTAGTGCCACTTCCAAGCCTTAAAAGTGGTTTCTACATTTTTGGAAACCCATTTGGCAGATTCTTGTTCCAACAGATTTTCCTTGAAACTGGACTAAGTCGTCCAGCTTGGCGTAAGTGTCATAGTCAACATTTCCAGTCAACTATGTAGGATTCCAAAGCCTCTCTGCATCAGATTCCAGATTCTAGGTGTACCTCTCCAATTCTATTTAATTTTGTTATGACTTACTTGCATTCTTCTAGGTGTTTTTGCATACATCACTATGTTTTCTAGCACTTTGCTTTTCTTAGGTTTAGCACTAATAAATCATTTCTTTTTCAATTTATTACATTAGGACATCATATTTAGATACATTGCATCCATTTTACATTAATCTTGAGTGTAGACATTAGCATTTTGGGCCCATTTCTCTCCTTTTAGGTGAAAAACCCTAGAAGTGCTAAAGCATCTTGGACACCCAAAATTATTGTCCATATTTTGGTGAACCCGACTTTTGAACATTTTTTATTCCGATTTCAAGTGCATCCTAGGATTAGATTGCATTAACATTGCATTGAATTTTGCATTAGTTAATTTGCATATAGTTTGCATTTTTCCATTTTAAATCATTACAAAACATCTGAAAACTACATTTTCATTTAGTATTCAAGTCATCCAAACTAAAAAGCATCCAAACCAATTATTTTTTTTTGAAATTTTGGAAAAAGCCCTAAACTGGGACTAATTCGCTGAGACTAATTCGCCATTCTCGGCGACTTAGTCCCATTCTAGAATTTTCACTGTCTATTATAGCATCAAAAACCTCATTTTTGTGCTCCCTATGCCTTCTAGTATCATATACTATAAGTCTAGAAAGCTTGGGAACATTTGTTTTATGCATCTAACTCAAAAATGTCAATTTAGGGTACTCATTTTTCAAATCACTTCAATTACAAACATCATTAGATCTGAAAATGCTCACATTTCTGAAACTCTGCATCACATGGATAAAAGTAATTTTCACTTTTGCATATACAATGTTTACATTCATAAAAATTTGCATAAGTTCGATAAAAGTGCTTTTCATTCTTGCATATACATTACTTGCATTCTTAAAACTTTGCATCTATTGGATAAAAATGTTTGCATCTTTGGATATACAATGTGTGCCATAGAAAAAAGGTCCCTTTGCTTGACATGGGTTTAATTCATGATAAAATGGACTTAATGAGGCCTTAATCTAGTGTTGTGAGGCATTTTATGCATCCACACTATGTCTTGGACCCTTGCAAATTGAATAACATGCTTTTAATGACGTATTGTAAAGGAGTTGTAAAGTCTTGTAAAGGACTTTCACACTTTTCTAGACTTAATTAACCTACTTATCCCTAATTCAACATTATAAAATATATTTAAATATATCCTCACATTAATTTAGAAGATTCTTAATGTAAACTTAATGATAAACTAGTGTTGTAATGTGTCTTGCACATTCACAATTGATTTTTGTACTTTTCTAGGCTATGTGAACCTAATTTTAGTGTTGTAAAGTGAATTTAATCACACTTTCACATTTATTTATGTGTCCCAAGCTCTATTTGACATTTACATCATCACTAATAGGCCTAATTAACCCATATTGTGCATCCTAAGGTTTAAATTGATCAAACACCTGACAAGCTTGCATTTTAAACCTTATTTCCTTATTCATCAGCATCTGAGCTGTCAAAATAGCCTCTGTGGGACCTATTCACCATGCATGGCGAATCAGTCCCATCCAAGTGGGACCCATTCGCCATGTGTGGCGAATGAGTCCCATTTGGCCCCATTTTGACCTTTGAGTGAGAAATAAAGTGATATTTGAGTTGGTTTTGCTTCATGTTGGCCTGTGATGAGGTATAATCAGGATACTAAGGCACAATTGTCTATAAGTAAGTGTTTTTATCCTGATTTTACATCTAACAACTCATTCTTACATCTCTCATCATTAATTCATCTTCTATCTTCTCATCCAAGTCAAGCAAGCTAGGGTTTCTTCATTAGAAGTCATCAAGTTAGCTTTCTAAAGCATTCAATGGCTGAATCTTCATGTATTGTTGCAGAATTTCAAGATAAATCATCATGGCAAGGTAATCAATTCCATTTTTTCATGTTTCATTGCTTTCTTTCATCATTGTGGTTTGATTACCTAAAAGGGGTTTGACCAAGGAAAACCCCCATGCCCTAACATTCAATATATATCTCTTTTGTCTTATTTGTTTGTAGATTTAGGACTCTTGGAAGCTTGGAAATCATTGGAGATCAAGTTGTAAATTCATTCAAGTCATCTCTTCATCATTCAAGTCAAACAATCAACAAAAAGTCATTTTCAGACCCAAATCCGGCAGTTTCTGAAGCGAACACCTACAGAAGACAAAAGTGCAGATCTAGACCTACAAAATCAAGTCCTGAATTTGCAGATTCCTGCAGGAGGACTAATTTTCCATGCATAGAAAATTAGTCCACCTATAGGCCTGAAAATTTGATTTTCTCATAATTCAACTCTCAGCATTTAGAAACTTGTTTCCAGAAGTTTTCACTAGAAGCTGGACTGATTCACCATCTATGGCGAAACAGTCCTTGTAACCATTAATAGTGATTTCAGGGACATTCTTGAACCTTCCAGTAACATCAATCTACCTTCAGGTGCACTCTATTCAGTCTCATCAATTTTTGTTATCATTCGCTTAAGTTTCTAGTTCATTCTTGTAAAATGCAATGTGTTTTCAAACAAGTCTTATTTCTTAGGCTTTTCTTGTTTAATCAATCAATCTTATCAATTAGCTGCACTTAGATCACTCATATGGAGGTTGTCCCGCTAAGCAATTGAATTATTCATTATATCTAGAAATCCACTGAAGAAATTAAAACCAATTGCTATCATCTTTATTGTATACTAATAACAGTCAAGATTTCCTACCGGTCATTAGAATGATAAAGATATGAGTGCTAGAGTAGGTTTTCCATGGTCAAATGAATGAACTTATTCTGTTGTTTAGGTTTTGTGAATCATAGCCTTAGGAAGTGATTTATAAAAAAATTGGCCTATTGCAAGAATGAGGTAAAATGAAAAATGTGATGCAAAGTGAACTTTATATTTGATTTCTTGTTTGTACCATTAAGAATAGCTGATAACTAAAGACTTTGAGCTTTAACGAAGCATAACTAAAAACATAAGATCCTAGAGATTATTTAAAATATTGCATGCCTTATAGGGAAAACAGTTACAATTTCTAGTTCCTCTATCCCCAATTATTATATAATTGACACAGGAGAATTTTGTGAATTAAAAAACTTAGCAGAGTAAGTCCTTCGCATTTTAGTAAATTCAACACAGGAATCAAAACTAGTTGCCTTTGCTGCATGTGAAAGAATTCCAGTAGGGGCGCATCCTTTCTTTTTCTTGTAATTAATAGGAATTTTTTTGATTTGTGTTTCTAATGTACTAGACTCTAAAACAATGGCTCTAGGCCAATTCTAATTGAGATTTCAAAATGAAAGTACTTACATGCAGATGTTGCAATTGTATATCCCCTTACACCTTGGCATTTACATGCAGATACAACAGCAGAGGATAAGTGGATGCTGAGAAAAGGTTTGCTTTTGCTACGATCCGCCCAAGAACACACTAAAATTCCTGGGTGGGGCAGGGAATCTAACGACTGAGATAGAAGGGAGAGACAATGTTTCCTTTTGAAAGATCAGTAAATGACCACAACCAGACATTTTACGTGCTCAACAAACCTCGGATTTCAATGCACTTTTCCTACCAAATAAAAAATTATTCTTTCTGAAATTCTAAACCTTACACAACCTACCTAAAAGTGCAACTAGGTACATCAGAAGGAATTTATGGAATTCAAATTCTCAAAGAGTAATAGTATTTTGATTAACTACTTCATCTCTTTGTAGTTTTTCATTTACCCAAAGAAATTAGGTACCATGGAAGGCGGATTAAAGATAGGACCAATCGCAGATCATGAAAAACAAAAAAGCATGAGGATTGAAATGTCAATAAATTTGATATTGATAATAAATTAAATTGCAAGAGATCAAAGTGGAGAAACAAGATTGGACATAGAAATGTCCTTACAAAAATCTTAACATATGTGAATACATAATATACATTTTTTTCTTTATATATCTCCAATCATTGGAAGAAGCTCGAGAGGCATTGTTTTGTCTCAAGCAATTTTCAGATTGGAATCCTAAATTTAAAAAAATTGTTGCCCAGTTCATGATCTGGGAAGTTTCTAAGCATGAACCTAAATTTTCTTGACATGTTCTTTCTCCAACCTATGGACATGGATCCTTGAAATCTTGAATGAATGAAACAAAAATGTTTGCATGTTGCCAATATTTTCATCCATGAAGCCGCACCCACTTACCAAGGCTAGGAACTTCATGGTAGAGCACAAAGAGAAGATAATTACTGGGAGGAGCCAAGTTATGAGGAGGAGGAATGCAGACGGAGAGCTGGTAGGAAAGCGGAAGGATCACAAACCCAGCAGGAGTCTCAGAAGCCTCTGGTTCATGGAAAAGCTAAGCATTGTAGAGGTGGCTGCCATGAGCGACACAGAGACGTGTTCCTCATTGATGTTTCAAAACAGATGCATTACAGCCCTGAAAAAACAGAACAATTACTATACATTATAAAAACAGAGTTCCATCAATCTGTCTTTGTGAACAAGATTGAATAAAAGAAAAAGATTGCAATTAAATTACATCTATTTGACAATCACGAAAAGAAAAATGCAGAAGGGTTGTTGCAGTAGTAGGATCTCTGTTTATGCCCTAGTTTGTTCGACGCCATTGGTATATTGCTCTCGCATAGATCTTTACTGTAGGTGCTTCTACATAAGCTGTAAGAAAACTTTGGTAAAATGTCAATGGAATTTGTGGGTTTTACGGTGTTTATTCTAGCATGCATGAAATGCAAAATGTGGAAGCACAGACAAGGCACGTGAACCACATTTTATTGTGCCACGCATTCAGCTCCAATACCATATGCCCTCTGTAAAAGAATGGATACTTTCCCCTCTTTGTTTTTATTCGACAGCCTGTTTAAATTTATTGCTCTAAAATGTAAATCTCCAGGAAATTAGACACCCGTCAATTCAGACGAAGATAAATAGAATTTTTTTAAAAGCAAAATAAATGGAAAATAGAAACTTTGGATTATCATCGCATTATATCCCATGCTCAATTCCGGACCCACAAATAAATTTGCTCTTTGCTCAATCCAAAACATTAGTCTCCTGCTATAAAGGTAGGGACTAAAAATTGAAAACAACCTAATTTATATATTAACATATAGAGGGGAAGTCCTATTAGAGTTCTAGACATAAATGATAATGTATTTTTTTGTCTCATTCGACTCTAGTATCTTTTTTAGTCCAATCGAAAGTGTGTATTAGGGGAGAATTATTATATAAAGATAATCATTCAATGTTTTGAATAGTGTGAAGGTTACGATATTTCAACTAATAAAAATATATAATTAGTTTTTAAATATTTTAAATTAAAAAATTCATGTATAAAATTTATGTTCTGCTTTGACGGTGGAAAAAATCTTAAGTCAAGTCAATCCCAAAAATAGGAGGATGATCATAGGTATTACTGAACGTAAATAACACAACGATGGTGATCTCTTGATCACAAGACAAGCAATTACACAAAAAATCTTAAATTGTCTTAATGAAATGAGAGGCAGGGCATCTATTAAATAAAGATCCACAACCATATTCACCAATAACCCAACTACAATATTTATTATGCACACAACAACATTTTTTATGATAAGAGTGTAAAGTCAATAGAGGTTGCTGCAATGGGCATTATTGCTGTCAATTACCTATGTTTTGCTTTGACAATGGAATAAATCTTCAGTCAAGTCAATCCAGAGATAAAAAGAGGAGGATCAAACATGTATAGTCCAGAGGAGGATCAAACAAGTATTGATTGCTTGGAACTGCACACCTAATAGTCTATTAGCCACCACTAAGCATCAAATTATGGCAATCCCAATATTATGTATTGTTGCTATATTTATTCAGTGTATGCTTGCAGAGGGAGCAGTGAAGCTAGGAGCAAGCCTTAGGCCCTCTGCTTCAGGCCAACAGCAATCTTGGCAATCCCCGGTCAAGAATTTCAGTTTTGGATTTCACCCAAGTGGAAACAGGGGACTCTATGTTGTGGGCATCAGCTTTGCTAGTATCAATGATTCAACTCTGGTATGGACTGCAGGCTTCAATGGCGGAATTGAAGTGGGAGGAGGAGGTTCCTTCACTTTACGTACTGATGGCAATCTAGTTTTAAGTAATGGGACACAAATACTCTGGCAGACAAACACATCCAATCTAGGCGTGGCATCTGCAGATATGCAAGATGATGGGAACTTCGTACTGCAAAATAGTAGTTCAGTCACAGTTTGGGACACCTTTGCAAATCCTACAGATAGTCTGGTGGTTAATCAGAATTTCACTGTGAATCAAACCCTGCGATCTGGTCCTTACACATTCACCTTGCACCCCAGTGGGAATTTCACACTGAAGTGGAACAACACCATCACGTACTTGAATGAGGGTACTCCACTCGCTACCAAAGCATCTCTCACCAGCCAAGGAATTTTCAAGCTTTCCAATTCTTCAGCTGATTCAATCTGGGTGTCTCGAAGCGGAGATTATACGGACAGTTCTATCACGGTGAGGAGAATCAAGCTGGAATCAAATGGGAATTTGAGGTCCTATGGATGGGTGACGAGTTTAGGGACATGGCAAGCGGGATGGAGTGGTGTGAATGACCAGTGCAAAGTCTATGGATGGTGTGGAAATTTTGGGGTGTGTATTTACAATGGTACAGGTCCATATTGTGAATGCCCATCAGCAGATTTTGATCTAATAGATCCGAATGATGCCACTAAGGGATGCAGGAGGCAACAGGATACAACACAGTGCAGCAATAACCAGAGTATGGTTCAACTGGATCATACAGAATTCTTTTCTTATCCCCCAGAGTCAGAATCAAATGAAATATACTATTTGGGTATTCCAGATTGTTGGCAGAACTGCCTCAAGAATCCGAGCTGCACTGCATCTACATTGATGAATGATGGTACAGGCACTTGCAGGATGAAGATCAGCAACTTCACCAGTGCTTATCAAACATTTAGCATTTCATCTACTTCTTATATAAAGGTATGTGGTCAAGGGCAGCCTCTAGCCCCACCTCCTCCTCCGGTCAGTATTATGAACGAGTCCAAGGTCCCTGCCATTGGAATCGTGTTGTTAATTACCATTTATATTTTGTAATCTAGTTATCTTAGATGTTTAGTTAGTTTTGTATTAGTTGGGAGTTGATTTCTTCAAAATAGGAGTGAGTTTCTTTTAAGACAGTTTGAAAAAGATGAACTGGAATTTTAATGATATATTGTAAGGCTGCAGTATTATGGGGGACTTTCTAAAATACTTCAGCAGGTGTTGCTTAGAATTTTTAATAGTTTTTATAAGCATGAGGTTTCATTGATTTTTCAATAATGAGCAAGCTCCAAAATTTGAAGAAGGTGGTGATCTGATGTTTATTTTTTAGCAAAAGGGAATACTAAATTTATAATTATGCTGGTAAATCTAAAAAATTATTAACTCTAAAATACTTCAATAGATGTCACTGATACTTTTTAAAATTATTTTAAAAAGGGTGGTCTCATGAATTTTTATAGTGCAATTTAAACTCCAAAATTTGCTAGTCGTCTTATGAATATTATTACTTTGCATAAACATTTCAATGAAGTATATAAATATAAATTGAGAAAAATAATAATTCACATGAATCTAAAAATTCTAGATGAGTGACAAGTGGCATAAAATTTTTGAAACTCGTGGAGGAATTTCTAGCCCCACCCCAAATACACCTCCTGAAAATTACAAACTAAAATATAAAGACTCCTGTCTATTGGAAAAAATTCTAATTAATCTTTTACCATTTTTTCTCCCTCATAAAACCTCTGCTCCACAAAAATAATTCTCAAAGCCCCTCCATAAGATGACAACCAAAAAAACCGCATTAAATTTCACATAAAGAGGGTAAAAATTTTTTAAATCAAGGAAACGTTACAAAAAAAACCCCATTAAATTTAAATTTTGATAAGATAGATTTTTTTTTTTATGCATGCTAGAGGCCATCAGAACCTACCACTGGCCAGTGTTCGAGGAACTAGAGGATATTTGGCTCCAGAATGGCTAGCCAATTTACCCATTACTTCCAACTCTGATGTTCACAGTTATGGCACGGTTCTTCTAGAGATTGTAAGAGGTGGAAGAAAGTTTGATATCTTGTCATTGGGAAGGAAAAGGTTCTCTATATTGGCATTTGAGGAATGTGAGAGGAAATACTATGAACATCATAGATGAAAAGCTCGGTATGAATTCAAATATTGATCAGATTCAAAAAGTAACTGAAATCAGTTTTTGTTGTATTCAGGAGCAGCCCTCTCAGCGACCATCTATTGGGAAAGTTGTCCAAATGCTTGAGGGGGTTCTGCCCATGGAAAAGGCCACTACTCGTAAACCTTCGGATAGCCTTCAGAACAGTTTTAGCAGCAGTACTAGCAAAACGGCAATCTCAATACTTACAAATTCTTCTATTTCTCTATAAATGGTGATCTCCCGGCAAATTCTTCTATATATTTGGTAGAGACACTCTCTGTGTTGGTGTAATGTTTACTATTTTTGCAACCCAATCCTCTCATTGTAACGGCTGCTGTATGTTAACGGCTCCCTCCATTTAACCCCTGCCGGTAGAATCTTTTCAGTCTCTTCTTGGTATGTATTTTTATTTTTTATTTTTTATTTTATTTATTTATTTTCTTGGTATGTATTGGATTATTATGGAATCGACTATTATTGGTGGTGGGACTGGGTTTTATATTTAGCTGCTGCTGAGAATTAGAAAATAATGAGATTGCCCCTGCATTTGAAAGTCGATGTAGCCTTAAAGGCGAACCACTATAAATCTTTGGTGTCTTTTGCTTATTCTTTTGGGTGCTGTGTGCTTTGTTTTATTTTCTGCAATTTATTTTGTCTGCATATTTTATAAACACTCTGGTGGTAGGTAGCTTAACTTCTGAGTCTTATTGTTAACAGCAGGATAGGATTATGTAGCTATTTAAGATGACTTGGAATTCTCTTTGAGACCCTATGTAGGAGGATTGGCCATAGGATAGCCATTATCTGATCTCTACTTTTGAATTGATAAAGTAGAACTATTTGCTAAATTTATAGCATTGTTGCTGATATTCCAGAAGAAAAACAATCATTTTGAGGTTTTGGGTAGAAGGGAAAAATAAATATTACAAAGGCTTTCATGTTTTCCATTGACCCTTTAGATTAGCAATTTTTAAATCTTTTCACAATGAAAACTTACGAATGAATACAAATAGCAATCAAATTACTTACAACTTCCAGTGCATGGAAATAGACAAAAAAGTGTTTGAACTTTTTAACATCCTACTTTCAAAACTAGCGCTATAGTGAAGGAAATCAAAGATACAACTTACAAGTACCTAATCATAATTGATAAAAATAGACAAGAAATAATTCTTATGATGCAAAGCAGTTAATTTTCATAGCGGAAATTTCTTTGAAAAATCTAGGGCTTTATTGTTCCATTAAAAACTTGATTTCTGCAGGTTCATCAGAGGGGTTTTTTTGTCCACAACTCCTCTAGTTGTTTACTATCAAATTTTTGTTGTTGCCCCTTATTTCTATTTGATAGGGCAATATGGAAAATCAAATATGAAACCACCAATAGTAGATAGACTTAGCGTGAAATGAGAAATCTGCTTGCTGTGCAGGTGGGGAATGATAAGTAGAAAAGCAATTACTTGTGGGCTATGGTGCATATATTGAGAAATCTGCTTGCTGTCCAGGTGGGGAATGATAAGTTGAAAAGCAATTACTTGTGGGCTATGGTGCATATATTGAGAAAATTTGTTCTATATAGAGTTAATTTATTGAAGCGTGCTAAAATTTTCTCAGCTAAAAAAAATAGCACATAACAAGAATTCTACTAAATACATGCATGTTAACAAGGAGATTGAATAATAACCTTTTATATCGAAATTTCTATAAGATAAGACTTGAGCATCAAGACAAAACCATTACAAAGGAATACTCATCATCTACCCAGCCATCAGACTGTACATTTGTCTGTAATTATTAATTAATTGAAAATAAGAAATACATTGTATTGTGATTTTTAACAAAATTAATAAATACGATCAAATGTGCAGTCTGATAGCTGCATAGACACTGACTTCAAGAGCTTCTTTTCTGCCAAGCCAACGGACACATATGAGTTGTCTAAGGGAGTTCCAACACCTTATCTTCATTGTTATTCACATACTTTTTAACTATTCTTAGAAATCT
Organism: Sequoia sempervirens; assembly: GCA_007258455.2. Lineage (NCBI taxonomy): Eukaryota > Viridiplantae > Streptophyta > Pinopsida > Cupressales > Cupressaceae > Sequoia > Sequoia sempervirens. Next base: position 76,520 of record VDFB02140456.1, read on the forward strand.
ACTTCTCGATAAACTTTCTCACATTTGTGCCTACCTTCAGTATTTCCAAACCTTAGGGTTGGTTTTTATTAGGAATCTAATGTAAAGAGTTGGATTTACATGTCAAAATCTAAAGGTGTGTTTTCAATAAATTATAAAAAAAAATTAAATCTTGAATATGCTTTTCATTAAGTTTACACATCTTTCATTGTTGAGCTAAAAAACTATCACAATAATGTCAAGCTTCCTCTTACATTTCTAACCATGTAAGTTTTTTCACATTTTGAAGATATTAAGGTTTCGATCTTTAATTGATTTTACTAGTGTTTTTTTTTTAAACCTATGTGTATTATTTTTGGTTTCATTTTTTATATGCTCATCCAAATTTGAAAAAAAATACATTTTTACATTCTAGATTCTATTCTAAACATATGAAAAAAATGAAATTTGATTAGTTTCAAAAAATAGAGAGGAGAACACTTAATTTTTTATTTTTTAGGATCTATCCACTTTGAAAATTAATAAAAACTCATATATTTACTAAAAATTAGCAAAAAAATTATACATAAACTACATAGTGTTAGCTAATTTTCCATTAAAATTATTTTTGAAATACTCAAAAGAGTTGACATTTTAAGAGGCCCACACCAAATGTTATGTTATTATTTCTTGATAAAAAACAGAGCACTTTGTTTACTCCCCCAATTTGAACCCCTTAATATCCACAATTTAAAAAAGAATAGTAGACTAGAAAATAGACTTGGAGCACTAAGACTCTTGTCCTCATCATATCTTCAAATTTTATGTGTAACTATCTTCAATTTCTCATCCTAAATCAATATTTATTGATTTTTTTTATAAAAAAAGTCACTTAAGACCCCCTTTTGGTCCTCTATTCTATATGCATACCTTTATACACACATACATTAATATAAAATAAATAATCAATATAATAAACTACACCAAAATAACAAGTAGAAGACATAATAATCATCATGACTTAATCAACAATATAAAAAAATTTAAGAACATGAATTAAATCATTAGTTCCACTGTGTTGTTTGGAACTATCTTGCTTCCTAGTGTCCCAATGAATAACATATATGAAGAAGGATTATTTTTCCCATATGGGAGAGAAAAAACCAGTCTAATATTAAATATTAGTGTCCTCATAATGTCCATTTAGACATAAATTAGGTTAAATAATTATAATAAAGCTCTTTAAACTAAAAAGGGTTATCTTGACACTAATAGCAAAATTTAACTTATAATTTTCTTCTTTTTACTTGTATGATAGACGAATCTCATTATATATTTTTCTCTATTATGTGAGATATCATGGATAATCCATTTTGAATAATAGACTTACACAACGATATTTAATGAGGATCATTAGTTTACATGGGCTCAAATATCCTTTTATGCCAAGATACATTATTTAAGATACATGATCATTTTAGGATTCATATAGACATCAAAGTAAGGGAAAAATTTAATGGTGAAATTTGCATACCCATCCAATTATCACTTAGTTATGTTACTGTTACCTGAGTTTTAGCTTTCAGCTGAAATAAGGTAACTTAGTGTTTAATTCTTTTCTTTTTTTTTAAACATTTAAAGATAAACCATAACACTGCTAATTTCAGTAAGCGTGAAGGAATGATTGTCAAAACGAAGTAGATTACCTTTTGTCATTTCAATGTTGCATTACAACAAATGTGAAAGAGAATCATAGATATACAAATGTAGTCTTTTATTGATAATCTTGAAATATACATGTCCCTCACAAGCCAAGGGACTAACTCTCTTATTCAATGAACCTATGAAACAATTCATGCATGAATAAATAAAGAAAGGAAATGAGTATATGAGAATTGAACCAGCCATTGCCTAAGAATGACTGGTTGTAGGTTGCCTGATTGCTCTACTGCTGCCCCGAACCACTTGTGTCCCTCCTAGCTCCGTAGCGCTCCTCACCTTGCATCTGAAGACAACATGATGTTAGAGTGAAGCTCTAAGCAATGAAAGATTCAATCCTTACATACACACCTACCTATGCATGTATAACTGATCCATAAGTGCATTAAACAAGCATGCAAACCTTGGATGTTTCAGAAAACAGTGAAGTCATCAAACACATCCAACATATGCATTTATTTTCTAACTGTTTGCTTCATGTGCAGATTTAGGACAAGTCTGGTTACTGTTCTGATTCAGATCAAATACAACATGTGGGGTAAATGTGGCTCCCACAAGGGTAGAGCTCAACATGCTTTGAAAGAAGAGGAAATTGAGCAACTTGATCAAAGATTTATCTGTTATCAATGCATTAAATCAATATGGAATCACACTAGTTGATCAAATTTCATTATCAGATTCAAAAGATGCAACATACTGTGTTGATATGTCTTTCAATCTTCTTAAGTGAACCCTTGACCCATTTTATAAAAATAAGTGATTTTGGAGATGCATCAAGTGTCTTCATAGATGCATCAAGTTCAATTATGCATCTTCTAAACAATGAGGAAGCATTTCAAGTTGTTGTCAAGCCCCCCTCACCGTAACCCTATGGGGTAGTCACACATCACATAGGAAGGTGAGCTGTTAGGTCACCCACATATGTGACAGGTGGTTGTCCAATAAAGTTAAAATGAGGAAACTGTGTATTTATTACACATAACAGAAGCAAGAGCAATGGCTAAATCAATGTCATGGTACAAGTGCATAAGGAGAATAATAATAAATGTATGCTACATGTCAATTCAAGGACAACATTAGTGGATATGCTCATGCCTTTCATGTAGGGGTTTTGGTTATCATGACTGATCCAACATGGATCATGATTGCATGCAAAAAATGGCAGTAAAGACAAGTTATAAATGACAATTAAGCAGTCATGATTGAGGAGATGTCTCATTTTGGAATCCAAGGTCATAGTACAAGTGTATATGAACAACAACCATGAGGGTATGCTACAAGACATCCATGAAGGTTAGGACAACAATAATGAATGAAGCAACACAGGCTGATCAGATGAATGTGAAATTCAATGAAGGAAACCAAACGGGATCCAAAAGCTTCTATGCAAGACCAAAAGATTGATATTTCTCAGTCATGCAGAGACGGCCATTGACATTTAGTATGACTAAGTGTTATGCAAAATATGATAACCTTGCAGAATGAGTTTGAATACCATCATGACAGGGGGATATTCCAATCCAAAAAGATTTTGGGGTAATAAAGAAAGGCAACAAAACTCCAGTTGCACATGCATAAGTGAATGACACCAATGTCAAAGAAAGGAATGCTAAGAGACAAGCTCAAGTTGCACAAGGCTTTATTCAAGGCCTTCTCAACCAAACATTAGACAAACAGGTTTTCCAGCTAACAATCAATGTATGATGATTTGAGGAAAGGAAAAAGGAAAAGAAATTCAAGAAACATCAACCCTAGTTGATACAAATAATGTGCCTATATAAAGCAAATCATATTTGGAGAAAAATGCAAAAAACGTAAAGGTCAGGCCCAATATACTCTTCATTTCATCAATTGAAGAATGGGGTAGTGCATTGCATTGTCAAGTCACAAGGACAATAAGTATGCATAATCTCCCAAGGATAAGGACAATCATGTTAAAGAATCAACAAGCAACCATCTATGAAAGAGATATTGTAGGAATGGAAAAAGGATCAGCCATACCATGAAGAGTTACTAGGCTGGGAATTTGAAGAGAATACAACTCAAGATAGTAATGTTGTAATTACAGTCGATGAGGTGTTACATAAAGAAGTTGAAAGAGCATCTTGCAAAGATGATGTTTTGCAGAGAAAATATTTGTTGATGGTACAAACACTAACATGAATATAAGAACTCACAATGATGAGGCTAGTACCAGTCCCATTCCTGAGATTGAGCTTTCCAACACTGCAAATGTGGTGAATGAAAATCATTGTCAATCGAGTCTTATGAAGAACATATGTGAGCAAGAAAAGATCATTGTCAATCGAGTCACGGATAGGGGTATGTGCAGGATCAAGATGGGAAAAAAAGTGGCGATATGATGGGTATGTGTAAGGTATGTGGCTGATGACTTTTTTTTTACCCAAAATTGATGAAACAAAAAGGGTTTTTAAAGGAGATTCTCGACTTTCCACCAAAATAAATTATTCTTTACTTTGAATTTAATAAATAATTATTATTCATTTTCTATTTGAGTTCTGACTAAAGTCATGATTGATAGGTTGATTGAAAAACATCTATAGCTTTTAAACAGTATCACATTTTTTGAATCACGAAACATTACGTCACATTCTATGCCGCATACTATAGGATTAAAAAAAATGAATTTCATGAAGTTTTGACCAAGTTAAGGTGGTCAGGACATACAAGTTTTTATATTTTTTAAAAATTTGTCATAAAAATTCATAATTAATTATTTACTTGGGAAAAAATTACAAAAAAATACATAACACATTGGGACATGAGTCCTCTCCTTATATCTAAAATCTTATAAAAAAATATTATCATTTTATTGTGGTTAGGGTGGTTAGACAGACACCTACTTCTTATTTTTTCCTTGAAATTTAAGTACTACTGCATTGAAATTTCACATTTTCACCAAATAGATTTATTTTCTTAAAAATAAACCTAGTAGTTTAGAAACTAAATTCAATTTGCTACAGATTCTATTCTTACATATTTTTGAAATAATATAGATAACTTATTCAAATTTTTACATCAAGTTGCCTAACTCTGATTTTTCTAATTTTTTTGCCACTTAAGGGCCTATTTTTTCCATGATGATCCTACACATACCTATAGAAATGATGACATAGACATGGAAGCTGATTTCCATATGGCTAGGTGTCTTTTGGAGTGCTATGAGAAATTATCAATTGCAGCTGACAGCATGCTTCCATATCAAAATACATGACAACAAAGTGAAGTTACAGTGATGAGACAACATCGGGGCAATTATCATCATGAAAGTAAATAATGATAATTCAAATAGGAGAATTGACCCTTCTAAAATGTTCAAGACATCAAATGTTGATCAAGGTGATGTTCTCTCATTGCTATGGAAGCAAAGGAGATTGATCACATCTATTGATTGTAAAAGTCATATGGCGGATGCCAGTTTGATAAGTAATTAACAGCTCTAAATTTCAAGGAACAACAATATTCCTAAGAAAGTAATAGACTTCTAAAGCTTCTTTAGATTCTAACCCATCACAAAATGCCCAGAAAGAAGAATGATACAATAGATCTAGATCTACATTTGAAATTGTTCCAAGATCAACCAAAGAAGATGCAATGAGTTATACATTTCTAATAGGTAATACATGATTTGATGGTTCAGAAACGGAAATAAATTTCCATTATGTGTAAGGACAGTCAAGGGAGAAAAGGAACCCGACATGGGGAGAGTATGGTACTCTCAAAGAAAGTGAAATGCAGAAGATATTCAGTGAAAAACCCACTTTGGGGTTATGTATTCTAAGGACACTCTACAGAAAGAAATTACATTTTTCCAAAAAACCAATTTAGATGCTCATTGGAAAAAGCACACTTTGCTACAAATTAAGGTTTTCAAGATGCTCACACTGTGCAATGACATTGAATCGTTTTGACAAAGTTTGAAGTGTTAGGGTTAGAGATGGTAGATATCTAACAATTAAATGCAAATTTAATAAATAAACAAAGAAGCTAAAACATGCACATAATAAATCATAACACAAAGAATTTAACGTGGTTCACCCAATCTGGGCTACATCCACCAAACCGCAGCCCGGGGCCCGGCCCAACCCCGGACCCCGGCAAGGACAGGGGGCTGGGGTGTACAGTATACCATGGGCTATACAGTATAGCATGATCAGTCGCCACATACCAACAATCTCCCACTTGGAGACTGATCCTGGATGACACTGCTGCAATTATAGCTCCCATTGGAAATAAGTACCTTGGACCTTACTGCTCTGTTATACTTGAATTCAACCTTGAAGACCAACCGAAGCTAAAGAGGAGCTCAACTTCTCCCTTGTCACAGCCTTCGTAAACATATCCCTGGATTGACATCTGTATGTATCTTATCCAGCTTAACCTGTCCATCCTCCAACACTGACTGAATGAAATGATATCTTTAAATGTATGTGTTTTGTTTTAGAATGCAAGGCAGAATTATTTGCAAGATGTATAGCACTGACTGTCTGTAAACAAGTAATTTCCAGCCTGTTGTTTTCCCAACTCCTCCATGAAAAGTTGCAGCCATATCATCTCCTTTGCCGCCTCTGTTGTAGCAACATACTCTACCTCTGTGGTGGATAAAGCAACCACCTTCTGCAAGTGAGAAATCCAACTCACTACTGTCCCACCAACTGTAAATACATAACCTGTGGTACTCCGCCTGGTATCTATATCCCCTGCTAAATCTGAGTCAACATAGCCTTGTAAATCAATATTAGAGCCTCCAAAACATAAACAATTATTGGATGTACCTCTCAAATACCTGAGAATCCATTTTATCGCATTTCAATGCTCAACTCCGGGATGACTCAAATACTTGCTAACAACTCCTACAGCATGTGCAATATCCGGTCTCGTGCATACCATGACATACATCAAACTGCTTACAGCTGAAGCATATGGTACCTTGAACATTTTTTCTTCCTCCTCTTGTGTCTTTGGACACATATCCTTAGTCAATTTGACATGACTAGGAAAAGGTGTGTTGACAGCTTTTGCATTCTCCATATGAAATCTCTGCAACACCTTTTCAACATAATTAGCCTGAGATAAAAATAATTTTCTATTTTTCCTATCTCTACAAATTTTCATACCAAGGATTTATTTTGCTGCCCCCAAATCCTTCATAGCAAAAGAATTTGCTAACTGTTGTTTTAACTCACTTATGTGATCCATGTTAGACCCAGCTACAAGCATGTCATCAACATATAAACACAAAATAATGTAGTTGTCATTATCCAACCTCTTAAAATAAACACAATGGTAAGAATTACACCTGCTGTAGCCTTGCTCAGCCATAAAACTGTCAAATTTCAAATACCTTTGTCGAGGTGCTTGCTTCAATCCATATAAACTTTTCTTCAATCTGCACACTAGTTTCTCCTTACCTTTGACCTCAAATCCTTGTGGCTGATCCATGTATATTTCCTCTTCCAAATCACCATGGAGAAAGGTTGTTTTAACATCAAGTTGTTCTAAATGCAAATCTTCAGCAGCCACAATACTTAAAACAATAGGAATAGAAGTCATTTTAACAATAGGAGAAAAAATCTTATCAAAATCAATACCTTTTTTCTGTGCAAATCCCTTTACAACTAATCTGGCTTTAAATCTTTTCTTACCTCCATCCTCCTCTTTGAGCCTATAAATTCATTTGTTTGGTAAAGCCTTTTTACCTGCAGGCAACTTGCATAAATCCCAAGTCTGATTTTCCAGCAAGGAGTCCATTTCTTCTTTCATTCCATGCTCCCACTGAACCTTGGTATCCACCTGCATAGCTTCATCATAATATTCTGGTTCACCAAGAGTTAACAGTAATAGTATACAAAGAGGGAGAGAATCTTTCTAGAGGTCTACTTAACCTTGAAGATCGTCTAACAGGAGTTTGTGGTATTTGTTGTTGTTGTTGCCTAGCATGAGGAACCACTTGAAACATCATTGTTTGGGTATCATCTAACACTACATAATCATTTTATTTCTTCTCATGTTGATGCAACTGATCTTTGTACAACACTTTCTCATTGAATATGACATCCCCGCTTCTCACAATTTTCTGATTTTCAAAATCCCAAAGCCTATAACCAAATTCATCAATGCCATATCCAACAAATACACATTTCTTTGATTTTGCATCAAGCTTGGTTCTATTTTCAGAATCTACATGTGCAAATGCTTCACAACCCAAGGTTTTGAGAAAAGAATAACTCACCTTCTTACCTTTCCATGCTTCCTCTGGAATACCACAACCCAAAGGATTAGAGGGACCTTTATTAATTAAATAAATAGTAGTATGTTTACAGTCACTTCACATTTTAAAGGCAACCCAACATGCAATCTCATAGTCCTGTGCACGCCCATTATTATTGTCCTATTCATGCGCCACCACTCCATTTTCCTGTGGAGTCCTTTGAACCGCTTTCTACCTACTCTAATACTCATTAGAGGAACAATAATCTTCAAACTCTTTACTGCAATACTCACCACCATTATCAGATCCGAGACATTTTATCTTTTTACCCGTCTCATTCTCAACCAAGCTTCTCCATTTTTTAAAAGTTTCAAATACATCAGATTTCTGCCTAAGAAAATAAATCCATACCTTCCTAGTTGCATCATCAATGAATGTAACATAATACAGAGAGCCACCGAGAGAAGATACCTGAGCTGGTCCCCATACATCTGTATGCACAAGCTCCAATTCTTCATCTTTCTTTTGCTTCCCATCCTTGAGAAAACTAACTCTCTTTTGTTTTCCATACACACAAATTTCAAATAAATCCATATTAACAAATTTCAGACCTGGTAAAACATTCTTTGAATGAAGTAATCTCATACCTTTTGCACTCATATGTCCAAGTCTATTATGCCACGCTGATTCGCAGTCCACAAAGAATCGAGGATCTTCTACCGCTGAATCAAGTAGCAAATCGCTTCCTAACACATTGACCTTTTCTCAGAATACCAAAGTAGAAGGAATAGTATGACCTGTACAAAGATATAAGGTGCCTACTTTCACACCTTTGCTACCACTAAGGCACCTTTTGTAACCTTCCAATTTTTATCACTAAATGTAACAACACAACCTTCATCATCTAGTTGCCCTGCTGAAATTAAATTTCTGTTTAACTTTGGAACATGCCTTACCTCATGTAGTAGCCAATGAGTCCCATTCTGCAGAACTTAATCTTGATTCTTCCCTTTCCAACAATATGACAGGGTTCGTTATCTCCTAAATAAACCAGCCCAAAATCCCCTTGGACATAATCAAAAATAACTTCTATGGGGGTAGCATGAAATGAAGCCCCTGAATCTAACACCCAAGAATCATCAACATTATCAAGGGAAAGAATCAAAGCATCCTCATCAGATTTATTACTTACCACATTTGCCTCTTTAATTCCTTCCTTTCTGTCTCCTTCTTTATTTTTCTGAGACCAACAATCTTTCTTCAGATGACTCGGCTTACCACAGTACCAGCAATCCTTCTTGTCTCTAGATTGGGACTTCCTGTCTTTTGATTTTCCTTGTGACTTCCCATGATTTCCAGAATTGTTTCCTCTCTCCTTTGTTCTGCCCCTACTTTTTGTATTCAAAACACTACCTGATGTGGATGTCCCACCTGAGCTTTTCGTACGAATTTCCTCGCTCAATATAACACCAACAACATCATCAAACTTCAATGTATTCGAACTAGAAACAGAATTGCTAACAGCCATTACCAAGCTATTCCAGCTTTCAGGCAAAGAACACAGAATAAAAAGAGCCCTAACTGGTCGCGCCCACAAAAGGATATGAAAATCATAGTAAAACCTTTCCTAGAAATTGGACATTCCAATAGGTGACTAATATCTCTCTATGGATGTTCATTTACTTGTCAAACCAGGGGACGTATACTTTAAATGGTGCAGCACAATATATGCACTAAGAACTGGTTTCGGTCAAAACTTAGCAGAAATAAATACTTGGAAGGAATTCTATCTATACTACAGGAAGGTAATGCAAAGTTCTTTAACTCAACTATGATTTGATTAAAACATAAACCATAACAACTACGACTGAAACACAAACTAAGAACTAACCTTATGCTACAGGAACAGGCACAGGGATGGATTCCCTATGCTGCAGAAGCAATACAAGACTGAGTTTGTATGAAAACTTCAAAGATGAAAGCTAACTGAAGATCAACAGAAAATAACAGCTAACTAACTAGCAACAGATACTTACTAAGTGGGCCCCCTTAGCAAGCATCTACTGATTACACAGGTGCTGAACTTAGAACTTCATCAAACTTTATTCATAAAAAAAAATGGTATACATTGCTTTGTTGATATAAACTAACAACAAACTATGTCTCTTGTCAAACAGATTCTGCTTTTCATTATCATACTGACTCTTACATGATATATGCTATCTTTCTATCACTATGCTTCTATCTTACTCTAACTATCATCTCTCTCACTCGCGCAGGAGGAGTACTTTATTTAAAATCAAGAGAGCAACTAACTAACTAACCCTATCAAAGAAAGACGTGGAAGTAAAGTGTTTCCTAGAATCAAGGAACAAACTTCATAAATGAATTTATGCGTTCAACCCGATCCAGAGAGAATCTAGCGCTCCACTCTTTCCAGATTGATTGTCATTAAAAATCTTTCCCAACGGTTTTGGTCAAAGAGTCTTCGCCGTAGCTTCGTCGAAGTCGTGTAGGAAATGGACTTTACTGCAAGGCCGAGATCGGCTACGCTTGACTCGATCATTCTTCAACAACCTGCAAAACAAAAGGTAACAGATGCGAAAGAAAAGGCATAGGCACATACACAATATCCGTTCATTAATCACACATTTAAATCTATTTCATCATTCAAAAACTGTATGCGATATACCAATCATTTAGGGAGTCAGCGGGGTAATAAATGTAGTCAAGTCAACACAATAAGCTGCAGGAATATGCAAATGTTTTGCTACAGGATATCCCCATAAAAGGTTTCAAAAGAGTTTTAAACAACCACGAATAACAAAAGTAAAGGCATTAAAAGTTCATCATAATATCCAAACTATGAGCATATTTTGGGCTCATCACTGCCCCTACTTAGCCTAATGCTGGTCCTCCAGTATTAACTTTCCTGGTGGTTTCTCTGAAGTCAGTGGTTACTGCATGACTCTGAAATAGAGTTCCAAACCTGTAATAAAATCCTCTGAAAGCTTGGCACCTTTCATACCTACGGTCTTCTAAATTATCATTAAGATTGGTAGCTTGATAAGGATAAAGGGGCCACATTAGCATAAGAGGTCTGAATGTCAATGGCAACCACAATTCAAATCTCTCTTGAATTCCCAACTATATATATCTACTTGATCGTTTAAGAGCTGCTGTGAAATTTAGGGGACTATGAGGTTCAGATCTTCTTAGTCCAACAGTTAATCTTTCCCACCTTTTCTCACTTCTGGTGTATGCCAGTCTCCAAAATGAATATGACTGTTCCTGAAATTCATCATATACCTATTTCCTGATATCAAATATCTTCTCTTTGGCTGGAATATTATTAATTCCATATGTCAGAGCAAACTAGTCTTTCAACATTGCATGGGGGTTTGAACTTTGAGAGCGTAATGGAATAGACTCATTTCTCTCAGCTTCCTCATATATTTCCCATTACTTTCCATAATTCGCTTCATTTGTTGCCCATGACATAAATGATCTCAAATGGATATCACCAATATACAGAAGAGGGTTCCATTCTATTTCAGATGGAATTAAGAAGCCATGTAAATAAAATTCACACAGAGAATTTCTTAACCAATTAGCGGCTACCTAGTATGCTTCGTAAAATTTGTTAGCAGTGTGAAGTATAGGATCTTGATTTCTAGAAATTCTCATTAGTTGGAACCATAAGAATTGTTCCTTAAGGCATAGAGCATAAACTTTGGGTGGTGGTCTGCATTCCATAATCTGACCAGTTACTTTTAACATTTCATCCATTTTTGCTTTCAACTCAACAATTTCCTGCTTCTGACTTTCAATTTCCTTTTTAGTTTCTTCCTTTCTACCTCCCATAGACTTTGTTGCATGTCAGTCTAGGCTATGTGCCGAAAAGTCAAGGTTTTCAATGTAACTATTTCCCAGTTAGCTTTGACATATTCCAGAAGCTCAATCAAAAACGTCTTCTTATAAACAATAATGGCTTTACAAGTTGCAAGGTGAAATGTAGCTTCACTAGGCACATTCAATTGTTCAGTCAGTTCCTGCTCTTGCTACAAGATGAATTCTTGTTGCTGCAGTGGAGAAGACTATGCTTCTTTCGAAAACTGCATAGCAGCGGTAGCCAAGTCATCAAGATTTGGTAACCCTTGCTCATTATGCTCTATTTCTTTTGTCTCAACTTGTTCCTCTTCAGGAACGAATGAACTCTGTGTAGCATTTTCGGACACATTCTGAGAAACATCAAATTCAGACCCTACAGATCCTTCTAAAATTACAATAACCTCTGGTTGAGGTGAAGCAGGGGAGGTCTTATATTGTTTCCTTGTGGACACTCTTCTTGGCACTGGTGCGGCTGTAGGAGATATTTTAGTAGCCTTCCTTTTTCTGGTCTGCTTAGAAGGCTCTGCCCTGCTAGAGGATGATGGTGAATTGGTGTTAGCAACATGTGTTGTTGTAAGAGAGATGACTGCAGGGGAAGGTGCTGCAGGAGAAGAGCATTTCCTTTTCCGAGAACAAGGGTCAGACTCTGGGGTTTCTTCTGCCCCAGACGACTCACCTGCCTTTGTTTTTCCCTTCTCTCTCCTAGTGGCAGACCTACTTTGTACCCGAGCAGAGGATTCTGGTGGGCGAGTTGTAGGACCAGGTGCTACAGGAGTAGATGACTCTTGCCCTGTTCTATTGGTAGACGCAATTTCTTTCTTCTTTTTCTGAGGCCGTGGGGTAAGTACCCTAGGGGGTTGTGGAATTTGCAAGCTCTTTTGGGCAACTAATTGTTGCTAGAAAAGAGGTGAGACATCTCTCAAAGAGCATTCAATCAGTAATTTGATAAGGCCATGGTGAGCAACATAATTATCTTTCCCTTGTTGGGTTCCGTGGGCACTTTATAAATTTTAACAAGAAATTTGAAACATTTACAACTAACCCATGCCTCATATGACTTAATAATTTGAAATGATGCGAATGCAGGTAGGAGAAATGGCCTTTACAGGTTAAATACCTAATTATGTAAGCAGCGTATTTTGAATAAGGAGGAGGCAACGATACCCGCTTGCATCCCTGCTTGGAGACTTCCAAAGGTCCATCAGTGGGCATTGAAAACTCAACCCTTGCAGCGGCAGCATCTGAAGAAAAATTTTCTCTAATGGCTGGAAGCCCGGTTACTTCAACAATTCTATCTTCAGTTGCAACAACCATTAGACCCCATACATTGGCTTCCCCTTCAGAAAGGGTTCTCAAAAATTCTCCAGCAGCCTCCTCATCAAAAGCATTTAAACTCAAGAAATAGTTTAACCATCCACAGATGCTGAATGTGTGGACTGTTTGAGGATTTTGCAATAATAATTCATGAGCTATAGGCTCATGTCGCACTAGCTGACCACCCATGTTCACAGTTTTCCCTAGCTGAACTCAATTCCTTGCTGAAAATTCAAATTCTTTGTTTCCCTTTCTGCTCTGGTTTTTCTTCTGTCGTGCCGTCACATTTTTTTTTTTTCAAAAATGAACTTTTTGAACAAGCAGTTTTAATCGTAATTTACAAGAAAAAAATGCAATAAAGAAGGACATGCGATCATATTTGGAAAGTACCAGAAAAATAATAAAGAAAGGTTATTTGCGCAGTTATGGCAGCAGCGAAAAGACAGGTTTTAAAAGGTGGATTGCCCCACCCCCTACTTAGAGTATGACATGTGTCCTCACATGTACTAAAGAATAAGCGAAGATCAGGTAATAATGACTGGTACTGTCATAGCAGTAAATGAATAGAATAAAATAAATCAAATATGTGATAACAAAAGATATGACGTACCTTTGATATTTGCATGTACGTGTGAAGAAAGGTGACGGCGTCTGCATGAGTTGACAGTTGGGAATGATATCTTAATTAAGGGTGATGTGGATGGATGAAGTGGATGGGTGATGTGGGCGGACGAGATGAATGGATGGAATGGATGGATGGGACGGATGGATGGAAGATAAAGAAGTGAGATGGATCGATAAATGAGAATGGAGAAAAAGGGGTTTCCTTTTAAAAAAAAAACTTTTATTATGAGCATATTTTTTTCAGAATTACGGTGAAGCTGCAGGAGAAAGGCTAAAGCCTTCGGCTGTAAGAAGAGTAGTGGGAGGAACCTGAACGAACTACTACATAAATTCTTCTTTTGAAACTGGTTTATGGTACAACCGGAGTCGATGGCCATTAACTAGCAATTTGAAATAGACTGGATCAATTGTCACCAGCTGTACAGCTCCATTGTCAAATACATTCTCAACTTCATAGGGGCCAAGCCAGCGTGTTGTGAGCTTACCTTGGTTCTCTTGATATCTAGAATCATATAACAGAGCCCAATCACTAGTAGAAAATTTCTTCATTTTGATGTGTTGATCATGCCATTTCTTCCTTTGTTGTTGGATTGCTTCTGTGTGCTATAGGGCTGCTTTTCTCATTTCGTCTAAAGCATTTAGCTGTAGGAGATGGTCCTTCTATGCTGCAGATATTTCTATATTGAGTTCAAGAGCTGTCCTCAAAGTTTTGTGCTCAAATTCTATGGGCAACATGGCTGTTTTTCCATAAAGCAAATCAAAAGGTGTAAACCCAGTTGTTGTCTTCCATGTAGTTCTGTAGGCCCAAACTGCTTCAAGAAGTCGATTGTTCTAATCTTTTCTATGGAGCTACACTGTCTTTGTTAGGATTGCCTCAATTTACCTGTTTGTTACCTCCGCCTGACCATTGGCTTGAGGGTGATAGGGGTTGGACTTCCTATGTTTGATCTTATAGTCATTCATTAGTGCAGTGATCAGATTCGATGTGAATTGAGCTCCCTAATCAGTTACAAGCTCTCTGAGAATTCCAAATCTAGTGAAAATTTGTTCATACAAAAATTTAGCAACCTTGTTATCTCGAGCATGAGTCATAGCTTTTACCTCAACCCACTTTGTTACGTAGTCTGTGCAAACTAGAATGTATAATTTTCTATTTGATGGTGGATCAATTGGTCCCACAAAATCCAATCCCCATTTATCAAAAGGGGTGACTATTACCTGTGGATATAGTGGCATTTCATCTGACTTGGTTGGTCTTCCCATACGTTGGCATCTGTCACATTTCCTTGTATAGGCCACAATTTCTTTGTGTAATGTTGGCCAGTAGTACCCTGTTGTAAGAATCTTCATTGATGTTCTTTTTGCTGCAAAATGTCCCCCACATGGTTCATCATGAAAAGCATGCAAGATATCATAAGTCCCATCTTCTCTTACACATCTTCGCATCACTTGATCAGGTCCAGTATAAAATAGACAATTTGCAATCCATGAAAAGTTGAAACTTTTCTCTATTAACAATTTCTTTTCTTTTGGAGAAAAGTGGGCTGGTATTCTGCTTGCTGCTAGATAATTGGCAATGTCTACATACCATGGTGTATGTGCAGTAATGGAAAAAAATGTTCATCTGGAAACCTATCATTAATGACCTCGTGTTCAACAGGTGCAGCTGATTGAAGTCTTGATAAAAAGTCAACTACAACATTAGCTCTTCTTGGTTTGTCAATTATTGTAATGTCAAATTCTTGTAACAACATGAGCCATCTTGCCAATCTACCAGAAATGGCAGGTTTGTTCATCAGATACTTGATTGTTGCATGGTTAGTATGGACGAATATCTGATAACCTATGACATAATAACTAAATTTATTCAAAGCATACACTATTGCAAGCAATTCATTTTTTGTAACAGTATAGTTGAGCTCAGGACCTTGAAGGTTCTTGCTGATAAAGTAGATAGCATGCTCAATTGAATTTTCTTTTTGACTTAAAACTGCTCCTATACCAAAATTAGAGGCATCAGCATGTATGTGAAAAGGAAAATTCTATTTTGGACCTTGAAGAACCGGGGCTTGAGTAAGCAAGTCCTTTAGTTGTAGGAAAGATTTTTCACAGGCCTTTGTCCACTCGAATTGAGAATCCTTAGTTAACAAGGCATAAAGTGGACTGGCAATTTTACTGAAATATTTTATAAACCTTCTATAATACCCTGCATGGCCAAGGAAATTTCTGACATCTTTTTGTTTTGTAGGAGTTTGTAAATGTAGAATAACTTCAATTTTAGCAGGGTCAACCTGAATTCCATTCTTTGAAATATGATGACCTAGAACAATACCTTCTTTCATCATTAGAAAACACTTTTCACTGTTTAGAGACAAATTTTTCTCTCTACACCTTTTCAATACCTTTTCTAAATTCACCAGTGCTTCTTCAAATGTGACTCCATAGGTAGTGAAATCATCCATATAAATCTCTATAATGTCATGAGATATATCAACAAAGATACTAATTACTGCTATCTGAAATGTTGTTGGCGCATTGCATAGACCAAAAGGCAAGACCAAATAAGGAAATTTTCCCCATGGATAGGTAAAAGTGGTCTTATCTTGATCTTCATGGACAATTTTTATCTGATTGTACCCATTGTAACCATCCAAAAAGGAAAAATATCTTTTACCAGACAGTGAGTCTAGCACTTGGTCTACAAATGGTAGTGGAAAGTGATCTTTTTTAGTGGTAGTGTTCAACTCTCTGTAATCTACACACACTCTCCATTTTCCACCTTTCTTGGGAATAATAACTAATGGAAAAACCCATTGACTGTTAGAGATTGGATAAATAAAACCAGCATCAAGCAATTTTTGGAGCTCACTTTTAACTATTTCTCTAAGTGCTGGATTTACTCTTCTTTGAGGTTGTCTAACTGGTAAACAATCTTCTTTGATATATATCCTGTGAGTACAAACTCGAGGATCTATTCCTTGCATGTCCCCATATTCCCATGCAAAAGCTTTATGCTGATCTTGTAGCATTTTTAATAAGATAGCCTGTTGAGATTGTGACAACTTGCTATTGATATTCAAACAATGACCTAGAGACAATTCTATTTATTTAGTAAGATTACTCATAGAATCTACAGGTGATGTTTGTACCTCTTGTGGAAGCAAGTTATTGAAAATTGTTGGAAGTTTAGGCAGTGAACTCTCAGAATTTGGTTGCTGCAGGAAACATTGTAGATGGCTGCCACTTGGATCATATGAACTACCCATATCAGAGTTGTACTGTAGAATTTAAAAAAGAAAAGCATCCTCACTCTGAAGTTGTGAGAATGGATCATTTTGAAGCATTATTAATTGAGTCAAAGAATTTGCTTCTTCAGTTTCTTCCCCCTCATCTAGCCAAATAGGTTGGGACAAATCTGGTTGATGTCTGACAGGCGGATATAGAGCCAATTTCTTTGTGGACTGTCCATAAAAAATGGTCATATCTCCAGAATGACATCCTATAAAAGCATTAGCAGTTGCTAACCATGGTCTACCAAGGATAATTGGATACCCTCCTAAAGTTGCCTTAACTGATAATATTGTGAAATCAGCTAGATACTCCCAAGATTCAAGAGTGACAATTACATCTTCCACCATCCCATCAGGTTTAACTGTGGAGCTATATGCAAGCTACAGAACTGTGGGTGTAGACCTAATGTTTGAAATGTTCAAGGATTCCATAGTATGCTTTGTCGTGACATTAATGGCAGCACCTAAGTCAATCAAAATATTTTTTACAATTTAGCCATTTATATGTATTTGCACTACAGGACTTCTAGGGTCAATATACTTTGGGATGACTACATTTCCCAACATTATATTAGCCAATTTCTCTAAGACATGAATTGTTTGGGGATCCTTTTTCTTTCATCTAGGCTTCTTCAAACATGCCTCTTTAATAGTTTTTCCAAAAATAGGAACATCTTTAATAGCCTGAAATAAGGGGATTTGAATTTGTACATTTTTGAGCTAATCCAGAATGTCAAAAGTGGGTTCTTCCATGGATTTAAATGTAGTACTTTGCAACCTCTGAGGAAAAGGTGGTTTGTCTTGACTTTGCAAAACAAGCTCTTTAGAAACTGTATCAGGTATAGGCATATGCTCAGTAGGATCAGCAGGTGCAGTAGATTCTTCAAGAGAAGAATCTGGTATTTCAGTCATTAGAGGTAGTTTTGGAGTAGGTAAAGTGGTTCCAGACCTCAAATGGATGTCATTAACGTCTAAGGAATAAGCTTGATATTGGTTGGCTTCGACAAGATACGTAGGTTGCTGTGGCTGCTGCTATTGCCTATTATTGAGATTTGGCAACGGATGGGCAAGCATAGGCGTTTGTTTTGGAGGTCCAGTATTTGTGGTAGTTGTTGCAGGAGGTGGCATAAGGGACTGTGGTTGCGTCTGTGGAAGCTGCAGGAATCCAGATGACTGGTTTTGCCATTGCTGAGGACCTCTCCATTGAGGATTTTGTTGCCAATTACCTGAATGTGTGGTCCATTGTTCTTGTGGCTGCTGCCAACCTCCTTGAGGAGATTTCCATTGCGGGGTCTGATAATTAGGCCAACTTGGTTGAGGTGGATTCTAGGGTGGTGGTGGTCCATATGCATGTTTCCATTGGTTATTATAGCCAGAATAAGGATTACCAAAAGTTAAAGGATCTTGAGGCATACCTTGTCTTTGGGCCCATGGTCTCCTTTGCGCAACAAAGAACACTTGATCATCATCACCTTCTACTGGCTTGAAGTCAGTAGGTAGTTGCTTAGCTTCCAAATTAGCCACCATCTTGCATCTACAGTCATGCTTCTTCTGTCTGTAATATGGACAAAACTCGGCCAAAACTGCCTTAGCTTCCTCATGTTTCTTCCGAGCTTGCATAGTGTCTAGTTGTGTAGCCATATTATTAATGATGTCCTGCTTGAAGTCAGACATCAAATTTGTTATCTCCATCCGAGAAACTCCACTAGAAGAAGACTTCCCCACTGTAGCATGATGACCTTGACCTTTCTTAACTATTGCTCGGGAGTAGTTAAGACATATTTTCTTTATATCATCCCAAGGTAGTTGGGTTATATCACCTCCTCCCATCAGGTCCAGGGCATCTATACAGGAATCACTGATTCCCCTTAGAAAGAGTAGTTTCTGAGAGTCCTTGTTGAGAGTATGGTTTGAGTTCCTCTTTAGTGAAAACAAAAACCTGGAAATATAATCTTCTAGACTTTCATCCTCCTTCTGCTGAATTCAGAATATGTCATCACCTTTGCTAACACTCTTACAATATTCCTTATACTTCTCAAGAAATTTTTTCTGCATGGCTGCCCAACTATCAACGCCTCTTCCCAAACTCATGAACCATCTGAGAGCTCCCTCCTTCAAGGTGGAAGGAAATAACTTCAGTTTATGAGTGTCTGAGTTGTAGTCATAACTGCGACAGAGGACATCAAACTCAAACAGAAAGGTTTCAGGGTCCTCTGTGACTAGGCCATAGAATTTTGGAAGTAGTGAAGAAGGTATATTCTTAAGATTGTCAATATCTCGTTGGGGAACAATAGAAAACTCAAAAGCAGGAGGTGGATTATTAGGTGGATTATTTGCCATGTTTGCTTGCTGGAATAACAAAGCGAATGGATTTTCCTCAGGTTTGTTGTCAGCTGGGTCAAATGGTAGTTCAATAAACAGGTTTTCAGGGAGGAACCTTCCCAGTGCATCTTTTCTTCTTCTATGCATGCAATACGATGAATGGTGGTTTGAAAGATTTTGAAAATTTTTGACTAACAAACTAAACTAATACTAAAAATGACTTCTGACAAATCCTTAGCTTAACGCCATCCCCGGCAACAGCGCCAAAAATGGTCCCGCCCACAAAAGGATATGAAAATCACAGTAAAACCTTTCCTGAGAATTGGACATTCCAACAGGTGACTAATATCTCTCTATGGACGTTCATTTACTTGTCAAACTAGGGGACGTATACTTTAAATGGCGCAGCACAATATATGCACTAAGAATTGGTTTCGGTTTGAAAAACTTAGCAGAAATAAATACTTGGAAGGAATTCTATCTATACTACAGGAAGGTAATGCAAAGTTCTTTAACTCAACTATGATTTGATTAAAACATAAACCATAACAACTATAACTGAAACACAGACTAGAACTGGCATTATGCTACAGGAATAGGCATAGGGATGGATTCCCTATGTTGTAGGAGCAATACAAGACTGAGTTTGTATAAAAACTTCAAAGATGAAAGCTAACTGAATGATCAACAAAGAACAACAAACTAACTAACTAGCCACGATACTTATTAAGTGGGCCCCTTAGCAAGCATTCTCGCATTGGGTGTTGAACTCAGAAATTCATCAAACTTTATTCATGAAAACAAAATGGTATACATTACTTTGTTGATATAAACTAATAACAAACTCTGTCTCTTGTCAAATAGATTCTGCTTTTCATTATCATACTGACTCTTACATGATATCTACTATCTTTCTATCACTATGCTTCTATCTTACTCTAACTATCATCTCTCTCTCACTCGCGCAGGAGTACTTTATTTAAAATCAGGAGAGCAACTAACTAACTAACCCTATCAAAGAAAGACGTGGAAGTAAAGTGTTTCCCAGAATCAAGGAACAAACTTCATAAATGAATTTATGCGTTCAACCCGATCTGGAGAGAATCTAGTGCTCCACTCTTTCCAGATTGACTGTCATTAAAAATCTTTCCCAATCCAGCCAAAGAGAGTTCGCCGGAGTTTGGCGGCCGGCAGAGTGAACTTTAATTTAAGGCCGAGATTGGTCGCTTGACTCGACATTCTTCAACAACCTACGAAACAAAAGGTAACATATGCCAAAGAAAAGGCGATGGCACATACACAATATCCGCTCATTAATCACTACACATTTAAATCTATTTCATCATTCAAAACTGATGCGATATACCAATCATTTAGGGAGTCAATGGGGTAATAAATGTAGTCAAGTCAACACAATAAGTTGTAGGAATATGCAAATGTTTTGCTACAGGATATCCCCATAAAAGGTTTCAAAAGAGTTTTAAACAACCACAAATAACAAAAGTAAAGGCATTAAAAGTTCATCATAATATCCAAACTATGAGCATATTTTGGGCTCATCACTAACTTCTTCATCAAAGTTTACTTTTACAGAAGTTAATTGACTGGTGACTGTATTAAACTCATTTAAATGATCAGTAACTGACCCACCTTCTACCATTTTCATATTAAATAAACGTTTCATAAGAAATACCTTATTCGAAGCGGAAGGCTTTTCATATAACTTTTCTAGGGTTTCCATCAACTCTTGATTTGTCTTTGCTTTTGTAATATTAAACGCCACTATTTGTGCTAGGCACAAATGAATATTTCCAAGAGCCTTTCTATCCAAGATCTCCTAGTCCTCATCTGACATTCTTGTGGGTTTCTTGGTTTTCCCTTCCAATAGCCACTATAAATCCTTTTGATAGAGATAGTCCTCCATCTCATCTTCCATAACTGATAGTTCTGCCCATTAAACTTCTCAACCTTCTTACCCTCATCTGCCATTACTCCCACTCAACCGTGAGATCTTTCCTACAGACGATAATCGAAACTCAACCTGCTCTGATACCACTTGTTAGGGTTAGAGATAGCAGATATCTAACAATTAAATGCAGATTTAATAAATAAACAGAGAAACTAAAACATGCATAGAATAAATCATAACACAAAGAATTTAACGTGGTTCACCCAATCTGGGATACATCCACCAAACCGCGGCCATCCAATACTTTTATTATCTAGTAAAAAACCCTATTACAATCTTGCGAATAATCGCGTTTTTCATCATACAGTCATACCCATCCGAACCCCTTTTTAACAAGCTTAGAAGCCTCCAGATTTTTGGGTTCTACAAAATCGGATTTTTCTTTTTCCATTGATTTTTCTATTTTTTGGTGATCACATGAAAAAGTAGGAGAAAATTTTTCTCGGGGGCTGCCACCCCCGAACCCCCGCCTGGGGCTCGGCTCGACCCCGGACCCCAACAAGGACAGGGTGCCAAGTGTGTACAATATACCATGGGCTATATAGTATAGCATGATCAGTCGCCACATACCAACAATCTCCCACTTGGAAACTGATCAAGCTCCATACCAACACATGAAGTTATTTTCAGATTGAAAACATACCCATCTAGGTTCAGCACAAAAGTTGAGAAGAAGTAGTAATATGGTAAAAGCTACCGGAGTTAAAATAATAAAAAAGGGGTCATTCATGTGTTTTGACAGGCCGTGGTAAAAAATTGGTCTTTTCCTGCAAATGTGAAAAACCCACTTGGGGTTTCAGCAAAATAAGCAACACTGTTATTTTTTACAAAGGAATGAAATGAAACTTGCAAAAATAATCATTCTTTTGCAACAAATTTGAGATCTTTACAAAAAATCCAGTGACCCACATGGGTTTTTACAAACAAGTTGTAGATTTTCCAAATATAAAAACTACAGGAGACCCAAAAAGGGGTTTTTCATTAAGATGCAGAAGTGAAGCAAAAAGTTGGAAATCCAAGAAAACACAGTTGAAAAAATGGAGGTCGAGCCACAACTGATTCTTCCTTTTCTACATTCCAGAAAACCATCTAGGTTATCAATATTTGTGAAATACAAGGAGGAAAACAAGAATGCATGAGGGATAAGAGAGAAATGAGCATAAACACATGTTTTATGTTCATAGTCATGGCCAAAGATGTATTTTCTTTCAAGAAAGCAACATGACAACAATAGGATGTCCCTATTGACAAATGCAGAGAAGAAAATGAACATTTATGTTCTCTTTTCAGGATGGAAGCTCGAAGGGGGTTGGGGCCCTAGCTCGGTTGGCTAAATCTTTCCTATTGCAGGAGGCTGGTCACAAAGTCTAGTCTCCCCCACCCCCATAGTAGTGGAGGGCATTGTCGCGCCAACGCTGCCATTCACATTAAAATTTTTACCAGGCGCATTGCATTTTATAGGGGGTCGTGCTACCCAATTCTTGCAGTCTAAAAAAAAAGGGATGGAAGCTCAAAAAATAAAGCTTTCTTTTGCTCAAAATTAAAAAAATGGAGTCGAATGAATGCTCATCTAGAGCTTTTACTCCATTTTTGCAATATTCAAAGCTTTGTCTCTCCATAATAAGCTTCATTCAAAGATTTTCTTGACAGTTGTTGCAAGTAAAAAAACAAGCAGGAGAACGAATGGCACATTGGGTCAGAAAAAGTTCATCAAAATGCTTCATAGCCGTGGCCTGTGAGTCTAAAACGGCCTCAAAAGTGTGATGAAATGCAAATTTAATGCAAGAGGACACATTTACTTGTGCTTCCATGGTGCTTTTATGCATCTAAATGTCAAAAATCGTTCGAGAGCCAGTGAAATCATCATCTTTATGTATTTTTCCCAAACCCTCATGGCGGCATACCAAGTTTCCAAATTCTTCCAAAGATCGAATGATGATGTTTTTTTCATCATTTTGTTGTTTTATCATTAGGGTTTGACTTGTGTTTTTGACATATTCGATGGGATTTTTACCCCTTCTTTTTGTTTAAATCAACACATGAGAAATGTGAAGGGGGACGAAACTTTATTTCTTCCCTTAGGCATTAGTTGCCTTTCAAGCATTCCTTTTTATTTAAACATTGCTAGGTCTTCATTCCACATGTGTTAGCATTTTGGCATTTTATGCCTTAGGGTTGTCCCCTTTCTAATCATTGCTATATGTTTTTCAACATACAACAAGGGAGTGTACAACAATATTTTGCCATGTGACCCTTATGTGATGCTTTGTAATTGTCCAATGTCATGCAAGGTGGAATATTCTTTCCAAGAGTCTTGGAGGTTGGCCATATTGGCCAAATGCTATTAATGACTATATGCCTTTACAAACCTATAAATATGACATGTGTGGGGAAAATGCAGAATATGGTAAGTTAGTATTTTATTGATAATCTTGAAATATACATGTCCCTCACAAGCCAAGGGACTAACTCTCTTATTCAATGAACCTATCAAACAATTCATGCATGAATAAGTAGAGAAAGGAAATGTGCATATGAGAATTGAACCAACCATTTCCTGAGAATGACTGGTTGTAGGTTGCCTAACTGCTCTGCTACTGCCACGAACCACTTGTGTCCCTCCCAGCTGTGTAGCACTCCTCACCTCGCATATGAAGAAAACATGATGTTAGAGAAAAAATCTAAGCAATGAAAGATTCAATCCTTACATACACACCTACCTATGCATGTAGAAACTAATCCATAAGTGCATTAAACAAGCATGTAAACCTTGGATGTTTCAGAAAACAGTGAAGTCATCAAACACATCCAACATATGCATTTATTTTCTAACTGTTTGCTTCATGTGCAGATTTAGGACAAGTCTGGTTACTATTCTAATTCAGATCAAATATAACATGTGGGGTAAATGTGGCTGCCACAAGGGTAGAGCTCAACATGCTTTGAAAGAAGAGGAAATTGAGCAACTTGATCAAAGATTTATCTATTATCAATGCATTAAATCAATATGGAATCACACCAGTTGATCAAATTTCATTATCAGATTCAAAAGATGCAACATACCATGCTGATATGTCTTTCAATCTTCTTAAGTGGACCCTTGATCCATATTATAAAAAGAAGTGATTTTGGAGATGCATCAAGTGTCTTCATAGATGCATCAAGTTCAATTATGCATATTCTAAACAATGAGGAAGTATTTCAAGTTGTTGTCAAGCCCCCCTCATTGTAACCCTACGGGGCAGTCACACATCACATAGGAAGGTGAGTTGTTAGGTCACCCACATATGTGACAGGTGGCTGTCCAATAAAGTTAAAATGAGGAAATTGTGTGTATTTCTTACACATAACAAAAGCGAGAGCAATGGTTGAATCAATGTCATTGTACAAGTGCATAAGGACAATAATCATAAATGTATGCTACATGTCAATTCAAGGAAAACATTAGTGGATATGCTGATGACCTTTCATGCAAGGTTTTTGGTTATCATGACTGATCCAACATGGATCATGATTGCATACAAAAAATGGCAATAAAGACAAGTTATAAATGACAATTAAGCAGTCATGATTGAGGAGATGTCTCATTTTGGAATCCAAGG
>VDFB02140456.1:101540-129668 GCA_007258455.2 Sequoia sempervirens
CAATATTTTAGTGATAAGACATTGCCCGAGCAATGCCAACTTTTTGTACAATTGCTAAAGATGCAAAGATGAGACCTTTGCTAGCCAAATTGAAGATTCGTGTGAACAAGAAGACCAAAAAAACTTCTATTATTGTCAAAAATCTTTTAATGCTCTCAAGTCTATTGGAAAAAGTGACAAGGAAAAGGATAAGAGAGTTGCTTAGAGAGTCATTACAACTCCAGCCTCTAGTAAGCCATCAATGAAAAAGGCTCGCTTTATGAGGAAAACTTGTATTGATTTTTGACATAAATCATAAAACTTTGGATAGAGCACTTGCAAGAAGAGAAAGAATAGATGATCCTCTTCAAAATGATACATGGGATTTTGTCGGGAGGCTTCCACATGTTGATAAGAAGCTAACTGATAATGTAAAACAAGTAATTCAACAATTTTGGCATGATAACTCTAGAGTATCACCCAATGCAAAGGATGTTTTAAAGTCAAGAATTGGAAATCAACACCGTACACCACATCCTAAACATTTCTTGGAATCAAGTCAAACAATGTTGTTCAAAAAATTTATTGAAACACATCCAAATATGGAAATCTCGCAAAGGACTTTTGAAGGTTTGAAGCCATTTTATTGTATGCCTCTTAAAATTCATAATACTTGTTGTTGCAAAAACCATGTGGAGTTTTCAATGCACCATGAACTGTTACATGCTATATCCGTTCTACTTTGCATACTAATGAAATGTTGCAGGAGTGTGGTGAAATGCATCTTTCGAAATCATCAAGGGACTTGTTAGATCTTTTTTTATGTTCTAGAGATGATGGTTGTTTTTTCTATAGAAATGATTGTTTAAATGCAAAGTGCTCACAATGTGGTGGCTTGTCAAAGTTTGTTCAATGTTTTCATGAGGGTTCAACATGAATTTGGAAAGAAGCTTGTTGAGAAAAAGAGATATGAGATAGTCAAATATACTTGCAAAGTGGAGGAAGGTTCTGTGATGTGAGTTGGTTTCAAAAGAATGCAGTGTTAGTTGATTTTATTTTAGATTTTAAGGACAATCTCTTTCTACAAGTATGCAAGGCATAGTCATAGGTCTCAGTGGTTGGATCAACAATTTAGACTATGTAAGGACTTTTTTCCGATTGGCACTATTATATCAGTGGTTGATTTTGCAGAAAACTACACATTGCAACCACAAAATGAGGTGCAATCTTAGTATTACAATTCCATTCAAATTGTTGTATTTGTCCACATAACATTTAGACATGCACATGATAGTACAGAGGAGGATCGAAAGATAATAAGAGAGTATCATTTTTATATGAGTGATGATAGATCTCACTCATCCGAGTATGTCCAACATTGTTTTGAGAAATTTTTTGAGTTCTTGCAGGAGCATGATATAGCAATGGGCCGACATCTCATTTGGTCAGATAACTGCACAGGTCAATTCAAGAATGCTCGTATGTTTTATTGGTTGAGTAGAATGCATGTAGAGAGGGGTGTACCTCATATTTGGAGTTTTTTTTAAGTTGGGCATGGGAAAGGGGAGCGAATGGCGAAGCAGGTACATGCAAAAAGAGCTCTAGTTAAGGAGCAATTGAAGATTTTAGGAGAAAAATTTAGTGATGCACGTTCTATTGTTGATTGGTGTAGTTCAGCATTGTCACAGGGAGGGACACTTGATTCAACAGTGCGCAGATGCTTTTGGTTGGTTGAGGAGGGTATAGTGGGAGGTAGATTGGATTGTCATACAATCAAAGATTCTTCAAAGATGCATTCATTTCAAAGCTCAGATGCAAGTACATGGACCATTTGGACACGAGATTTGGCTTGTTTTTGTCAGAGTTGTATTCAGTGTGAGTTGGATCAATGCAAGTCAAGTGAGTGGGTGGATACATGGGTTCCATAGTATCTAACTCCATTATCTCAAACAATATCCATGAGAAATGACATAATGGAAAGTTCAGTTGATTACGACTGACTTTCAGATCTACTACAACCAAGACATGTTTTTGCAGTTGTTGCACCACAGGGGAATGAAGAGATATCAAACTATTGGTTGGATCGATGTGTGAAGGTAAAGCATAAGCTAACACAACCGATGGAAGATGATGATGGGTTCATGTAACCTACAGGTTCAGTTGTGGTTGCAGGAACTTGTTTGTGAACATATATGGTTAGAAAGAATGGCATACCTGCATTTGAAGACTATGAGAAACACAAAACCATTCTCATGTATTTGCACCTTATTATAGCAACAAATGTTAAGTTGTTCAAGCATCATGCCATGCTGGACCAAAGACAAAACAACTATGGACACTTAGTAATGTTGATCATGAAGCAATATTGGATACTCTTAAGCAAAGAGATGACCCTTCAGGCACACTTGAATAGCATTTTCAAGAATGGAAGGTACAATGCTTAGGTTTATTATGGTTAAGTTCATTATAATTTAATATAGATTTGTTACTCTAACCATCTTTTCTATTGTGACAATATAGATTTCTCATTTGACAAATTTTGCGATATTTTTGGCACGATTGATCATGGACCTGCTGCTACAATAGCTAGCTTCGATCCTTTCAGAGAGGTATGCGAAAGATTACAGTAATATAGATTGGTTATTCTAAGCATTTTTTATAGTTTGCATTACCAATTCATCATCATTCAAGTTGTTTAGATTAATATAGACGAAAGCTAGTCTAACCATCTTTTCTATTAGACAACATAGATTTCTATTTGAGAAATTTTGCTATATTTTGGCACTCCATTGATCGCGGACTCGCTAAGGCTAATAGCCAGCTTCGATCCTTTCAGAGGTATGCAAAGATTACAATAATATAGATTGGTTATTCTAAGCATTTTTTATAGTTTGTATTACCAATTCATCATCATTCAGGTTATCTAGATTAATATAGATTTGTTAGTCTAACCATATTTTCTATTGTGACAATACAGATTTCTCATTTGACAAATTTTGCGATATTTTTGGCATGATTGATCATGGACCTCGCTGCAACAATAGCCGCCTTTGACTTTTCTATATAGAGGTATAGCGGTGATTACAATAATATAGATTGCTATTCTAAGCATCTTTATTCTAAGCATCTTTTTCTATTGTATGTGGTTTAACCGCTAGCTTGATGGTTCAGATAGGTGCTTGTCGGGCCTAGAACGAACATACTACTCTTGTGGAAGATCAGGCCCTAATGCCTGGCTACAATAGGAAAAATTTTATAAAATTAATTTTGAAATGTGAAACAATGTAAGAAGGCCATAACTGTGTATTGAGACAATTCTATAGTAATTTATTGTAATTAATCGAGCTACAGCCAGAGGTTTTCTTCCTGGTTCTTTCCTACCGGTATGCTCATTTGAACTAGGTTTTGTAATATCTCCTATTTATATATAATAAATTATAGTGGCTTGCCACTTTTTCCCAAAAAAATTATAAAATGTCATGTGAAGGTCATTTCCAATGTAATTCAGTCTTTGATCTAGCAAAGTGGAAACAAGGTATTTGGGTGTGCATAATGTTCAAGCTGATTGAGTAAGAGTTTTATGATGCATGAGCCAGGTGGCTTTAAAAAACACAATTACAATTAAAGATGATGTTGTTATAACCTGCACAAGCTTGATCCAACCTTTTAGCACTTACAATTACAATTACAACACAATCTTGCTACCTTTTAGCACTTTCGACTCATAAGGGAAATTGTTGGTCCAATGTAGCTCAGAGTGATTCGGCATATTTGGGTGCAAAAGAGGACTGTCCCTAGCGTAAATGTACCCATACAGATGTGTTGGAATAGTCTGTTTGGTCGTACGAGTTATGGAATGAAATTTGCACCACTTTGCAACTTTACACTGCTTGCATCTGGCAACTTTTCCCTCCACTGAAAAGTCATCACCACAGAAAAATGCCTCCAAGATAGCAAAAAATGAGAGAGGTTTTTGTAGATGGTCACAACATGATCCCATAGCCTTAGACGAAGAGTCAGTAAGCATCACGGTCTCCGAGAAATAGACCTTCAAATATTTTAGCACTTTGGACTCTTAACGGAAATCGTCGGTCCAATGTAGCTCTGAGTGATTCGGCGTGATGGTGCAAAAGAGACTATCCCTAGCGTGAACGTGACTCCATACTCGACGCAGGTTGGAATAGTCTGTTTGGTCGTACGAGTTGCAGAATGAAAGTTGCACCACTTTGCAACTTTACACTACTTGCATCTGGCAACTTTTCCCTCCACTGAAAAGTCATCACCACAGGAAAACACCTCCGAGATAGAAAAAATTGAGAGAGGTTTTTTTAGATAGTCCCAACATGATCTTGTAGCCTCTGATGGAGAGTCTGTATGCCCCACAGTCTCTGAGAAATATCCCTTCAAATATTGCTGCCTTTTAGCACTTTGGACTCTTAAGGGAAATCATCGGTCCAATGTAGCTCGGAGTGATTCAGCGTATTTGGGTGCAAAAGAGGACCATCCCTAGCGTAAACGTACCCATATAGACGTGTTAGAACAGTCTGTTTGGTCGTACGAGTTGCAGAATGAAAGTTGCACCACTTTGCAACTTTACACTACTTGCATCTGGCAACTTTTCCCTCCACTGAAAAGTCATCACCACAGAAAAATGCCTTCGAGATAGCAAAAATGGAGAGAGGTTTTTGTAGATGGTCCCAACACGATCCTGTAGCCTCTGACGGAGAGTCTGTATGCCCCACAGTCTCCAAGAAATAGCCCTTCAAATATTGTTTCCTTTTAGCACTTTGGACTCTTAAGGGAAATCGTCGGTCCAATGTAGCTCGGAGTGATTCGGCGTATTTGGGTGCAAAAGAGGACCATCCCTAGTGTAAACATACCCATACAGACGTGTTGGAACAGTCTGTTTGGTCGTACGAGTTGCGGAATGAAAGTTGCACCACTTTGCAACTTTACATTGCTTGCATCTGGCAACTTTTCCCTCCACTAAAAAGTCATCACCACAGGAAAACGCCTCTGAGATAGCAAAAACCAAGAGAGGTTTTTGTAGATGGTCCCAACACAATCCCATAGCCTTTGTCAGAGAATTTGTATGCCTCACGGTCTCCAAGAAATAGCCCTTCAAATATTGCTTCCTTTTAGCACTTTGGACTCTTAAGGGAAACTAGTAGGCAGAGGTTAACTTCTTCACAAACTTGGTTTGAAGTAGTTTCATTATTTTTTGTGCATTTGAGAGAAATTTTGACTGGAGGTCGGTCTATGAGCCCTATTCTATGATATTACAAAAAGGTATTGTGGACCTATATTAAGCTACCACTCTCAATATCATACAAATTGAACCCTGGCATCAATAGACTCTGTATATCAAGCTACCACAATTCTGTTGATGTTAGCAGCTTCGTCGATCTCTTCCAGCCGTTCCAGCACATGACAAAGCTTGGAAAAGAGAGAAGGAAGTCTGCTAGCAAAGAGGAGAGTAGAGTCCGCTTCAAGAGTAAAACATGGCACTTGCTAAGACTAAGCCCACCCAACCATACAAAAGTGGCATACAATATAGCCAAGTCACTCCAAGGAAATAATCAATGGCTTGGTATAAAGCAAAGTCCGCTAGCAATACATAAAGGAAAGTCCGCCCTTGTTTCTTGGCACAAACACTCAGCAAAGCCCGCCCATGTTAAGAAAGGGATGTGTCAAACATGATTGAAGTCCGCCACATGTCTTGGCCATGAAACTTGACAAGGTCCGCGCTTACCAAAGAGTGACATGGCATAAAAGATGGAATCTTGCCAAATCTGCTTCAAGAGGATAATGAGTGTCCGCACTTAGAAGAATATGAACATGGAAAGTGAATGAGTGAAGTCCGCTCAGCATGTTAAGTCTGAAATGGCAAGAGAAAAGAGGAAGTCTGCCAGCCTTAAAGTGAAATTGAGCTCGCCCCTCATTTGTAAAGGGTGGAGACAGTGTATAGAATTGTTGTGATAGACTATTTCTGATAATAAAAGCTCTTATGCATGATTTGATTTGAACCACTTTTATTGTCAAATAGTGTGCATGGTTGCATAACTTCTTCCACCATAGATTGGAGATAGATTAGAATTAGATTACACTTGGAATAAAATTTTCTTTGAAAGTTTGTTAGATGAATGCAAGATTTGATAAGCATTGATTTATGGTGGAAATTTTTCTCATACTTTCTTTGAACGGATGATTTTCGTTCAATGCATAAAGTTAGCCTAAGCTTACTTTGTGGATTCTTAACTTCTGTCTGGATAAATATTGTTCGATTGGAAGGTAGTTATTCATGATATGAAAACCATAAGCACATTTCCTTGAAGATTGCAATGGCTTTGCGTAGTTGGTGTGATTCCTACGTGGTGAAACAAAGTTTGGTTTCATTTCACCAAGTCAATACTGTCTCTTGAATTCTTAGGAAGTAGATTAGAACTTCTGACCCCTTGTCTCCTTTTTCAATTTGTTTGATCTGCAACCCAAATAAAAGAGCTTCATTGTCTAGACCTTCATTGTGAATTGAAAAAATCCAGCGTAAGTCCCCTTGTGATTACTAGCAAATCACAACACCCATTGAGCTTACCACACGTCAAGACCTGACATAAGAAACCTTGGAATCGCCATATGATCTTCTCGCAATCTTAGCATACGGGGTGGTTTTTCAAGAGAGGATAGGGTGTCTCTGGGCATTTTTATTCTGATGTACGAGTGTGTCATAAAACATGCATCAATAGGTTAAAGATAAGGATTTGACAATGCTTTCCCTCAACGGTTTGCCATTGTCTTGGGAGTCCTATATTCAAGGAATTAGTGCAAGGTCCAAACTCCCGAAGTTCGATCATTTGAGGGCCGATTGCATTCATTATGCATCAAGATTGATGGTTAGAGGTGTTGGCCAAAATTCTACTAATGAAGAGATTCATGTTCTTGCCGCCCAACCTTCGAAGAAGAAAGGAAGAAGTGGAAAGAAGGGATTCTTCAAGAGGAATCGAGACAAAGGAAATGATGGTGCTCCCCCTTCCAAGAAGAAGCGAGACTTGTCCAAGATTCAATGCTTTAGGTGTGATAAGTTTGGTCACTTTTCCAAACATTGTTTAGATAGACCTAAGCATCAAGCCTCTGTTGCAGTTGTAGATGATGTTTCTCCATAGAAGAATGAATATTTGTTTTGCTCAGCATTGTCAAGCAATGCACCCACTGACACCAACACTTGGCTAATCGACAGTGGTTTTCTTAGAAAGAGGGATTTGATTATGAAGAAACATTTTCTCTTGCTGCTCGTTACACTTCTGTCAGAACTATCATTGCCCTTGTTGCATCAAGAGGATGGAAGATTCATCAAATGGACGTGAAGACAAATTTTCTCAATGGCGTGATTGGGGAAGAAGTTTACGTCAAGCAACCTGATGGTTTTGAGGTTCATGGGAAGGAGTCACATGTGTGTAAGCTGAAGAAGGCCTTGTATGGTCTTAAGCAGGCTCCTCGTGCATGGTACGAAAGGATTGATTGGTACCTGTCTAGTTTGGGCTTCTTGAAGAATGATGCTAATTCAAATCTCTACTTCAAGGTAATCAATGGTGATGCATTAATATTGGTACTAATTCATGCTTCTAGGTTGCATATATATATATTATTTTTACATGAACATCCATTGTTTTGGCCCTAGCAAGTAAGTAGTTTGCATGGTATTATTGGAATGAGGGGGCAGCAGGCCTTGTAATTGAAATCTTTTCATCTACTCTGACATCTAGTTGTTACTTATGAAATGTGAGTAATGCTTTGAGGTTTATATCTGTCAATTTTAATTACAGGTTATGTAATGTGAAGTAATTGCATAACTACTTGGAGTTCGACTTTGTAAACTACAATATTTTAATTTGAAATTTTTTCAATATCTAGTTGTTACTTATGCAGTAATGTGAAGTAATGCTTTGAGAGTTTGAAAGATGTGCAATGCAATGTAATCAACAATATGAATATAAACTACATAATATTTAACCATTATTTTTATGCTATTGTACATTGATATTTAACCATTGCTCACTTGATTAAATTTTCAAAGAGTTTAATCATGCACATGAGGAGGGAATTAAATTTCGATTGTCAACTTCTATATATCAAATTATCCAATAATCAAGTGTATGTCCATATACAAAAATGGCATCAACACCAACTGAAACAAAATTTTACAATATGTGGCATATACCATCTTGGTATCTATTCAATATTTACATGCCAAAATGTCTATCTCATCCTAAACTACTGGTGGATCATCAAAATGGAGCCTCTTTGGTACTTTCGTTGCCTCTACGAGGTAGTACTGAAAAGTCAAAACCACAATTGAGATAAGTTATACTATATAATTTAAAATCAAAAAATTAACATAAAAATAAATACACATTGAATTATAATTGAACTCTAAAATTGAAATCTTGATTACTTGAAATATACGTCTCTTTAAAGAGTCGAGTCACAAGTGCCTCTCAAAGAACCGACCAAACCATCCTTTGTAATTTCAATCTATATAGGTGAACAAAAACATAAAAGTGATTCAAGTTAGCATACAATTGTCAGTAATAGGAACATATAAATACCAAACACAAAATAAAATGAACACATACTTCTTTAGGTTGATCTTTTCTTTATCTCCTTTAGGTGTTTCGACACCTCCTCCTTGAGGTGCTTCAACACCTACTCCTTCAAGTGTTGTTCAATACATTACTACTTGAGGGCATTGGCTTGTCAGCAAGGGCGATATAGCTCATAATTCCTGCACATAAAAATACAAGGGTACATATGAAACTACCAATTTATGTGTGTATGTAATCAATATAAAGATCTTGGAAATTCTTAATTCAATCAAATTTGAGTTCAATTACCTTCCTTATCAACATTGCACTTCATAATCACGGAAAAGAACCTAAGCTACGCACTAAGGTATTTCTACAAAGAGGAAAATAAGATAAACATATAAGTTATTATATAATTTCATTAATGACAATTCAAATGACAAGAAAGTATAATAAATAAATGTAAATGAGTGGTAAAATATACTTGTGTCGCGTGTCAAGGCCAATGAGAATGGCCCTGAGGGTGCTATCGTCACTAGTGTCAGCTCCTCCTCGAACATCAACTGTTAAATAGACCATGTAAATAAATATTAGTACATTATACTATCTCTTATTAATATTCATTTAAAAACAAATGCAAGTTATGAATTCACAACTTAAATTTTACCTATGTCACTATTCCAATGTCCCCCTCTCTAGTAGGAGAGGACTCTGTACGGTGTGCTCCACTCCTCTGCATCTGATCTATAATGTCCACATCATGGAAGTCATAATCGGAAGTCTCCAAGGGATGCTCGACAGGCTGTACAAGAGGACCCAAGCATATTTGGCGGCACATGGAGCAAGTATGTGGTACACAAATATGTGGACCTGACAAGGATGATGCAGTAGCACTCGAGCCATCACCAACATCACCAGAATGTGGTTGAGCTACTACAGAAGCATGCGAAACCAAAAGACCACTCAAAGAGTGAATAGCATGGATAGTCTATGTGGCCGCATCCTGCATAATATCTAGATGGTATACTGAAGGTGGCAGAGGAAGGGGAGGAGGGGGAACATATGGGTGGGGTATTACTCTAACTATCCTTGGTCTATCCTAGGGCATACCTCCACCAACGCCCTGGAAGGATTTAATGTCAAAGTAATTGACATGATGCCCTAACACAAACTCATCATATAATTTTTTTATGAAGTAAAATGGTATATCACAATTGTTGTTTGGTGGTTTCAAAAAAAACATACACCAACGATCCCAAAAGTTTTCTACAATGTCTCTATGAGTGCACCTTTTTATAGAAATTTTTGGTTTATTAACATTAACCGGCAAACCAGTGCGGGGGTTAACAAATAAAGAGGCTATTTGGGCTTTGGTTATTCCAAGATCTTTCACATCATCATAGGACAATCCACATGCATAATATTCTCTCATGTCTTCTCACCACGAATGAAAGGCATTATGTTGTGGGGAGAGGGTTTCTATGTTTTTAATTATTTCTTTCATTTTGTTTGACATCTCAGATAATCGAGGGACTCTCGTATAAACTTCAGAAATGCCCCTTAATTGTTACAATTTTTCACAAATTAATTCTTCAATTGATGGTTGTGGAGGTGGTGGAGTGTTTGACATTTGTGCATTTCCATTGTCAGCAGCCATAATGCCTGATTAAAGTTAAAAACAAATTAATCTAATTAAAATTAGACAATATAAATGAAAATATTATCAAAATACCCTAGTTTTTTTAAAAAATCCAACAAAAACCCTAGTTTTTAACAAAAATCTATAAAATTCTCTAATTTTTAATCCAAATACATAAAAAACACTATTTTTAAATCAAAATCCATTACAAACATTCAATTTTCATCAAAATCCATTACAAACATTCAATTTTCATCAAAATCCATACTAAACTCAATTTTTTCATAAAAAATCTATCAAAAACCCTATTTTGAAAAAAATCTATAAAAAATTAACTAAAATTACACAAATCTAATTGAAAATTTGATTAGAGTAAAGAAAAACCAAGAATCTAACCTTTTGAAGATGGATTTGCGCGAAATCAGATATTTGATTTGCGGAATGAAGTTTTCACTATGCGCCCGCAATTAAACAAATGTGAAATGAGTTTTAATCAAGCCGAAATGAAATATATATGTGTGTCGCAAATTGGATATCTGATTTGGATCGGATATCCGATTTGGATTGGATATCCGATCCAAATCAGATATCCAATATGGAAATCTAGGTTTGGGCTTTGCTTCGGTAGTGTGTACTGACACCCAAGCCACATAAAGTCAACTCGGCATTTTTGCATTTTTGAGTCGATGAAACATGTAATTTTTTCTCCATTGCCACTTTTTGGCATACCATGATCCTGCACATACCCCTCAAGTTGCAGCAGCCTTTATTCAAGGCCTTCTCAACCAAACATTAGACAAACAGGTTTTCCAGCTAACAATCAATGTATGATGATTTGAGGAAAGGAAAAAGGAAAAGACATTCAAGAAACATCAACCCTAGTTGATACATATAATGTGCCCATATAAACCAAATCATATTTGGAGAAAAATGCAGAAAATGTAATGGTCAGGCCCAATATACTCTTCATTTCATGAATTGAAGAATGAGGCAGTGCATTTCATTGTCAAGTCATATGGACAATAAGTATGCATAATCTCCCAAGGATAAGGATAGTCATGTTAAAGAATCAACAAGCAACCATCTATGAAAGAGATATTGTAGGAATGGAAAAAGGATCAGCCATACCATGAAGAGTTACCAGGCTGGGAATTTGAAGAGAATACAACTCAAGATAGTAATGTTGTGATTACAGTCGATGAGGTGTTACATAAAGAAGTTGAAAGAGCATCTTGCAAAGATGATGTTTTGGAGAGAAAATATTTGTTGATGGTACAAACACTAACATGAATATAAGAACTCACAATGATGAGGCTAGTACCAGTCCCATTCCTGAGATTGAGCTTTCCAACACTGCAAATGTGGTGAATGAAAATCATTGTCAATCGAGTCTTATGAAGAACATATGTGAGCAAGCAAAGATCATTGTCAATCGAGTCACAGATAGATATTGTGACATAGACATGGAAGCTGATTTCCATATGGCTAGGTGTCTTTTGGAGTGCTATGAGAAATTATCAGTTGCAGTTGGTATGCTTCCATATCAAAATACATGACAGCAAAGTGAAGTGACAGTGATGAGACAACATCGGGGTAGTTATCATCATGAAAGTAAATAATGATAATTGAAATAGGAGAATTGACCGTTCTGAAATGCTGAAGACATCAAATGTTGATCAAGGTGATGTTCTCTCATTGCTATGGAAGCAAAGGAGATTGATCACATCTATTGACTGTAAAATTCTTATGGCGAATGCCAGTTTGATGAGTATCTGACAACTTTAAAGTTCAAGTAACAAAAATATTCCTAAGAAAGTAATAGACTTCTAAAGCTTCTTTAGATTCTAACCCATCACAAAATGCCCAGAAAGCATAATGATACAATAGATGGATCTATATTTGAAATTGTTCCAAGATCAACCAAAGAAGATGCAATGAGTTGTACATTTCTAACAGGTAATGCATGATTTGATGGTTCAAAAATGAAAAGAAATCCCCATTCTGTGTAAGGATAGTCAAGAGAGAAAAGGAACCCAACATGGGGAGAGTATGGTACTCTCAAAGAAAGTGAAATGAAAAAGATATTCAGTGACAAACCCACTTTGGGGTTATGTATTCTAAGGACACTCTACAGAAAGAAATTAAATTTTTCCTAAAAACCAATTTAGATGCTCATTGGAAAAAGCACTCTTTGCTACAAATTAAGGTTTTTAGGATGCTCACACTGTGCAGTGACATTGAATCGTTTTGACAAAGTTTGAAGTTGTTTTTAGATTGAAAACATACCCATCTGTGTTCAGCACAAAATCTGAGAAGAAGTGGTAATATGGTAAAAGCTACCGGAGTTAAAATAATAAAAAGGGGCCATTCATGTGTTTTGACAGGCCGTGGTAAAAAACTGGTCTTTTCCTGCAAATGTGAAAAACCCACTTGGGGTTTCAGCAAAATAAGCAACACTGTTATTTTTTACAAAGGAATGAAATGAAACTTGCAAAAATAATCATTATTTTGCAAAAAATATGAGATCTTTTCAAAAAATCTTGTGACCCACATGGGTTTTTACAAACAAGTTGCAGATTTTCCAAATATAAAAGCTACAGGAGACCCAAACAGGGGTTTTTCATTAAGATGCAGAAATGAAGCAAAAAGTTGGGAATCCAAGAAAACCTAGTTGAAAAATGGAGGTCAAGCCACAACTGATTCTTCCTTTTCTACATTCCAGAAAACCATTTGGGTTATCAATATTTGTGAAATACAAGGAGGAAAACAAGAATGCATGAGGGATAAGAGAGAATAAACACATGTTTTATGTTCATAGCCGTGGCCAAAGATGTATTTTCTTTCAGGAAAGCAACATGAAAACAATAGGATGTCCCTATTGACAAATGCAGAGAAGAAAATGAACATTTATGTTCTCTTTTCAGGATGGAAGATCGAAAAATAAAGCTTTCTTTTGCTCAAATTAAAAAAAATGGAGTGGAATGAATGCTCACCTTGAACTTTTACTCCATTTTTTGCAATATTCAAAGCTTTGTCTCTCCACTATAAGCTTCATTCAAAGCTTTTCTTGATAGCTGTTGCAAGTAAAACAACAAGCAAGAGAACGAATGGCACATTGGGTCAGAAAAAAGTTCATCAAAATGCTTCATAGCCGCAGCCTATGAGTCTAAAACGACCTCAAAAGTGTGATGAAATGCAGATTCAATGCAAGAAGACACATTTACCTATGCTTCCATGGTGCTTTTATGCATCTAAATGTCAAAAATCATCTGAGAGCCAGCGAAATCATCATTTTCTGTGTTTTTCCCAAACCCTCATAGCGGTAGACCAAGTTTCTAGATTCTTCCAAAGACCGAATGATGATGTTTTTTTTCATCATTTTGTTGTTTTATCATTAGGGTTTGACTTGTGTTTTTGACATATTCGATGGGATTTTTATCCCTTCTTTTTGTTTAAATCAACACATGAGAAATGTGAAGGGGGCCGAAACTTTATTTCTTCCCTTAGGCATTAGTTTCCTTTCAAGCATTCCTTTTTATTTAAACATTGCTAGGTCTTCATTCCACATGTGTTAGCATTTTGGCATTTTATGCCTTATGGTTGTCCCCTTTCTAATCATTGCTATATGTTTTTCAACATACAACAAGGGAGTGTACAACAATATTTTTCCATGTGACCCTTATGTGATGCTTTGTAATTGTCCAATGTCATGCAAGGTGGAATATGCTTTCCAAGAGTCTTGGAGGTTGGCCATATTGGCCAAATGTTATTAATGACTATATGCCTTTACAAACCTATAAATATGACATGTGTGGGAAAAATGTAGAATATGGTAAGTTAGTGGTCATACCTTGGAGGTTTTTTGTAAACTTCTAGATATCATTTTGCACTGATTTTCAATGTTTGGAATATCATGTAAGTGATTTAAAATCACTTTAGTTGTTGCAAATTGTAATAAATTTTAAATGGTGGAGCCCTTTAATTTGAGCTTAATTGTAAAGTGATTTGTTTAGTGATGTTTTATAAATCACTTAACATAATCACTATGTTTAATGCTTTAAAAGGCCATGTGTTTTCAAAAACACATATATTGCATGATGGGGATATGGTCAAATGTTGTAATAGGACCAATGATGATTTGCAGAAGTGTGGGAAGTGTGAGATGCTATTTGGATTGATTTTGGTGAAGAGGGAGGCCAGTTGGAGGCATTTTTGTCACACTTTTGGGATGGCTATTGACTTAGCTTGTTTTTTCTCCATGTAGAGGACATTTTAGAGACTTCTAGAAGGTTCTTTTGGGGCCATTTCTGTTTTATCCAAGTAGAATCTTCTAGAAACACTTGTGTGGGAGTTTTGGTGGGTGTTGGTTAAGTATGTTCATTTTGAACATTTTAAGGAGTTCTTTCTTTTTCAACAGGAGGATAGCTTACTCTCTTGGAGTTATTTTTCATGAAGCTGCATTGTAACTCAGACATACTTAATATATAGTAAGCACTTTGATTTAATAAATTGGAGCATTTTATCTTCTCTCATTTTTTATGGTGTGTCATCAATGGTTGATCGGTTTTTTTTATGAAAAGTCATTTCCTATACAAACTTGTCCCATGTTTCATGCATGCATTTAACATAAAGTGTATATTTACAGGTTATAAACTGTGTTGTTTAGTGGTGTTATCGATTGTGAAGACTATTTTTCCTTTTGAAAACACTGTTACAGACCTCTTTATAAATTATTGATGTGAATTGCATTGGAAAGGGAGTTGTGTGAGTTAGCTTTGAAATATTAATTTGAATGTGCAAGGCTATTAGCAGGTCTAGGTTGTTTTGGTGTATCACCTTAGGTTATTTTTAGTATCAGGTTTAGTTTATGCAAACTCTTACCCTTATCTCAGAAGATCAAGTAGTTAGTTGGCATGAAAAGGGGAAGCCAACCTTTATCACTAGAGGTCGGCTTTCAAACAGGTTACCCACAACTTGAAAGCAATCCAATGTTAGTCCAAATCTGTTAAGTTCTTTAAAATGGCTTAAGAAACAGGGTGCAAATTTGGTGTTCTAACAGTTACCATTTTGAAATAGTATCTTAATGCAATTACATATTAATAAATGTGAACTCTTATGTAAATTAGGCTTCTTTCCTCATATCAATATGTGTTCCCATTATGCCATCCTTATACATTTTAACAACTTTGCACATATTCTAATACATTCACCCAAATTATTCATCTATCATGCATGCCCACACTTATTCTTAGGCGTTCCATTACCACCTTGACTCTGGTATCTTGTTATCCTAGATTGATTCTAAACCTATAAATTTGATCCTTGAGATTTTTAATTTTAATTTTAATTTTTTGTCAAGTGTTTTCCATTATTTTCTTGCCTAGAGCTAACTAAACATATTTTTTTGTCATATATTATGATGTCATCATATTTTAATCCATTCAATTGTATTGATTTCACATTCTATGCTAGCCTCTCATATCTAAAAATTTAGTAATCATTTGAATATTATTTACAATAGTATACTAGAGCAAATTAGAATTTTTATATCATCCAAAAAGTATCTATGCATTTGATTATTATTGTTCTAAATTATTCACTTGATGATAATATCCAAACTTTTCTATGGGTTGGCCTAGGAGAACATGTACCTAGATAGAAAATGTAGTAGGATAATAGTAGCATAAGAGGAGATTATGCAAATGGGGTGGGAGACTTCTCATTTATAGAATTTTCATAAGAGAAATCAAGGGCCAAGATGTGTTGGTTGATGGATGGCTAGAATTGGATGAGGATTATATTTTGGCTCAAAATTGTTGTCAAGTGTTACATGAAGGATAATGTCTAAGTTTAGGATTAGGATTAGGGCAACATATTTATGTGAATGGATAGGATTAAGAGGTGTGATATGAAATGAATGGATGAGATTAAAATTTAGTTTGAGTTTTGGGTAGTGTTTAGGTTCAATGAATCTAGATAGGGTCTTAGTTAGACATCTGAAAGGGACACTTGTCACATGATGTCAGAGTACTCTAGTTATCTGCATCGTTTTCATTCTCAATTTTGTTTTGATGTTTGTAAATTTAAGTTTTGGTGTTCAAAAAATTGGTATTTTATTCCTCGACTTACTGGCATCTTTATCTGAGTTTATTAAATTATTACCGACTTCTAAAAACCTTAAAAATAAATGTTGAAGAGCATTTAAAAATACAAATTTAATAAAAGATTAAATGTTAAATGTAAAGTGCCCAAAATGGGCGACTTACCTCAGCCTTGGCGTAGGAATTTGAGTAAATTTGGACACCCATTCTTGGGAAGAAAAAGAAAAAAAACAAGAGTCTTTAGGAGGAGCACGGAAAGTGAAGAGGCGGGGAGATTAAGTGCACCACTTGGAGGAAATTAGGTGCAAAAAAATAGAAGTAGTAGCAGCAGCCATTTGGTAAAAAAAATCAATCAATTGGACCCTGGAGATTGCTGGAGAATGTTTCTAGTTTAATAAAACACCCAAAAGAAGGTGTGGTTGATAAGAAAGGTAGGGCATTGAGGTAAAAGAGGAGATATTTCACCACATTTTGGCTGGAGAATATGCTAGAAAACCAATATGGAAGGGTGTGGTAGTTGGAACAGATTGAAAAATAAAGAATAATGACAAAATTCATTGCCAGTGACAGGGAAAAATAGATTGGACATTGCTGATTTATTTTGTTTTGAGTGATTTACTTGTAATTTCTAGACTTGGGACAATAAATACATTGTGGAAAATTCATGTGGAAGTATTTTAATTAAAATTGTGGTTGAAGTTCTTATTGATTTTGTTTTACATTGCTACAATTGCTCTCACCTGATAAGGTTCAGAGCTTTTGATATGCATCATTTGGTATCAAAGTCAGAAAAAGATTTGGGAGGTTGTGGATGTGTTGAGTGAAGGAACCTTGGAAGAAATTTTTGTGGATGAGTGTGAGGGCGAGGAGACCCGTGACTGTAGGGAGCCCGTCAACATGGCACAAAGAGGATGTGGACAAAGAGGACCATGAAATAATGATAATATGACATTCATCATGGAGATGCTAAGAGGCATTATAGCGAGAATGGATGCAATGGAAATGGCATAACGAAGAGGAGTGCCTATAATATATGTCAGCGGGGATGAAAAAGAAGTGGAAGACCCTGCAATTGATTTGGAAGATGAAGGTGAGAATATAGTGGAGATTATATTTTCGAAAGCAATTTCAAAGATTAGCAGCAAGCCGAGAGTGGAAGCCTCTAGTTACAATGGAAGCATGAACCCGAAAGATTTAATTGATTGGATATCAAAAATGGAGAAATATTTCAATTATGAGTCAATAGAAGACCCAAAAAGAGTATTTTTTTCTTGCATGAAGTTTGGTGTAGGAGCACATAGGTGGACAAGTGATCAACACCAACCAAAAATGTTTCTTGTGTGTTTAGGTTTGACTTGGCTTTGTTTGTTTCTCTCTTTTATGGTTCGACCTCTCCTTGTTTAAATCGGGTGACTGTGAAAGGTGAAAGGGAAAGTTTAAGTTGATGTGAAACCAATCTCTCTCTGAAAATGCTGGACTAGGAATCTTAGTAGAAACATATGTGAAATTGAGATACAGAGGCAAGACATGGAACTGTTTGACTGAATGTCTCAATGAATTGCTAATTACTGATTATGCACCAAATAGACTTGTTAAAGAGGTCTTAACAAAATAAAATGTGGTAGGTGGAAAGTTAAAAATTCCACAAGACCTTCGATATCCTCGTAGAGAACAAGAATTTTGTTTGATGCTATAGCTGCATTTTCCTTGGTAAACATGTATGCAAAATGTGGAAGCATAAGACTTGTAACATAATTGTTTACCTCCATTTCTTTTTAAAATATAATTGTTGGAGATGTACAAAATTGATGGATAGCTTTTCATTAAAATTGCAAGATGAAAGGATGGCAAGAAGGTCGACAAGTAGTGAAAGAGAGGAAAGCAAAAAGATTAGGAGGCGCACAGGAGTCAAAGAAGGAGATGTGCTTTGAAAGTTGAATCGATGGCAACAAGAGGGAATGTTTGCAGATTTGAAACAAAAGCCTATGCAAGAGGATGATAGACGGTTATGAGGACTGCACAATATTTGTGCATACAATCCAAGTTAAAAGTAAAGCGTAATTTAAATCCATTGAGGGTGCGGGAAGAAGAAGGTTTATTTTTATGCAGATTTAAATTGGAAATGTGAAGGGTCAGCGAAAAGACTCTTTGTATTATTCTTTAAAAAAAGATACAAGTTTAAAAAATGCAAGGGGAGATGAAAAGAAAAATGCCAGCATTGGAAGAAGTTAGGAGGCGTCCATTGAAGGGTCGTGGTGTGCCAGAGAAGAGGAAGGAGAATAAAACAATTTGAGGGGCCAGTGAGAAAAAGGGCTATGCTTAAGAATATGGGTGGTTGTGTTAAAACTTGAAGGCAAAACAAAATGCACAAGCAACATGTGCAAAGGGCTGCTTAAGAATGAGATTCTACGCTGACTCATTCATGATGAAGGTTTAAAATTAAATATAAACATGTGCAAAGTGAAGCTTTGAGGGTGCACCTATACAAGGAGAGGCAATGCTGGAAGTTTAGCAAGCAGTGAGGAAACCAAAACAGCAAGAGAGGGTATTCGTTTGGGAGTCTAATGGTGATTGGGTGAAGAGCAGAATGTGTGGGAAGTGATACATGGTGTGAAGAAAGATTTGCCAAATTCAAAGGCATTTGAATAATAAAGAAACAAGAGGAAAAGAAGTGGATAGTGTCTAGCCCATAAATTGGGTGAGATTTTGTTTGTAAAAGGTGACCAAGCTGATTGGTTGGCATTTGGCATGCATAGATAGCATGGTGTGTGATGGGTAAATTGTAGAGCACCTGATGAAGTGAAAGTTGGAGGTAGATTTTTTTTCCATAACAGAGGAAGGGGCAGAATGGCTGTCTAAGAAGGATAGGGTCATCAAAGACCAGATCTAATGTAATTTTATTATTGAATTAATGAAACCATTGTTTTCTTGTAATCAAATTAAGTTGAGTCATTAAACTATTGTTGTGAGATCTATTTTGTGAATTGTGTTTGGTGTTTTCGTGGAGGGGAGTATCCTCTTGTATCAAAGTTGAAATAACAAACATCATTATGGTGGGATCATGTACGGGTTGATAGAAAGCAAAGAGGCAAGGAAAAAATCAAAACTTGGGACCAAATTATAGCAAAGATGAAGGCTCAATTTCTGTTGAAGGATTACCAAGTAAGTTTGTTTCAAAAATTACAAAATTTGAAGCAAAAAGAGTTAAGTGTGCAAGTTTATACTGAGGAATTTTATAAGTTAAATATCCAGGTTGGATAGGTGGAGGATGATGCGGAAAAGGTTTCAAGGTATATAAATGGAATGAAATATAACATTCAAGATGAATTAGCTATGTTTCAAGTTCATAGTGTAGAAGAGGCATATCAATGTGCTTTGAAGGTGGAAGAAAAATTGAATAGAAGGCAACAAAATAGCTCCCGTAATAAGGGTAGATTTTCATGTGAAAAAGAACAGTCCAACAATGGTAGAGGTTACCAAAACAAGTGAGAGGAGGAACATGTCTTATGCAAACACCCAAGAAGGCAAGGAAAGAGAAGACTCTTCTAGAGGAAGAGGACATTATTCTCATGGTAGAGGATATTTTGGAAGAGGTAGAGGAAGAGGTTTCAGCTTCACACATTTCCAATGTTGAGAGGTTGAATGTGAA
Source organism: Sequoia sempervirens (assembly GCA_007258455.2). NCBI lineage: Eukaryota > Viridiplantae > Streptophyta > Pinopsida > Cupressales > Cupressaceae > Sequoia > Sequoia sempervirens. The sequence continues at coordinate 121,488 of VDFB02140456.1, forward strand.
TTCTCCAAAGCAAGTAGAAGAACCCAAAGAGTGAGAGGCGTTGATGCTGAATAGAGTTCTTTTGAAACTATAAAATAAAAAATGGAGCCAACACAAAGGTGAAGTCTATTTCGAACAATGTGTAAATTAGGTGGCAAGTGTTGTAAGGTGGTTGTGGATAGCTGAAGTATTAATAATTTGGTCTCATGAGAGATGGTGAAGAAGCTGCAATTGAAAAGGAAAAAACATCCAAGTCCCTATCAAGTCACTTGGTTGCCAAAGGATCATCAAATTTTGGTAAGTGAACAAAGCTCAAGGTTCAATTTCAGTTTGGTAATTATGTTGATGAAGTGTTGTGTGATGTGATGCCCATGGATGCTTTTCATATCCTTACGGTAAAACTATGGCAATATGATAGACATGTTGTGTATGATGGTTGGGAAATATGTATACCATCACCAAGGATGGGTGAGAGTATCATTTGAGTCCATTGAAGGACAAGGATAAGAAAGTGTGGGATAGTTCATTGGTTTTTTTTTCATGCAAATGAACAAGTTGTGACAATGGCAAGTAAGGTTTGGAGCAACCCAATAGTAGCTCATGAAAAGAGAGATTTGAATGAGGTCCAAGGAAGTGATGAAGAGTTGGTGCAATAGTTACACAAGGAAGAGAAAAGGAATAAAGGGCAGCCAAATAATGGTAAAAGGAGTGAGGAACCAAATAGAGGTGACCACCGAGGTGAGTGTAGGTTGCAGAATAAGCAATGGAGGAATGTGAAAGAGGGAAAAGGTAAATAAATTTTGATTAGTGGAAAGAAGAAGAAGCTGATTGATGAAGAAGAGATTTGGATAAAAAATGAGCATGGGACTGTTCGAAGCTTCCAAATTTTTTTATGAGATGCAGCCTCATAGAAAATTTTTGTATCTAGTGTGTTTGATGTCAGAGCATCCAAGTACTCTAGTTATCTACATCCTTTTCATTCTCAATTTTATTTCAATGTTTGTAAATTTTGGTGTTTTATTCCTTGACCAACTGGCATCTTTATATGGAGTTTATTAAAATTTTAACGACTTCCAAAAAAATAAAAATCAATGCTAAGGAGCATTTAAAAATGCAGATTTAATGTAATATTAAATGTCAAATGTAAAGTACCTAAAATGGGCAACTTACTTCAGCCTAGGCATAGGAATTTGAGTAGATTTGGATGCCCATTCTTGGGAAAAAAAAGTTAAAAAGAATAAGTCTAGGAGGAGCGTGGAAAGTGAAGAGGTAGGGGGATTAAGCGCAACACTTGGAGGAAATTGGGTGCTAAAAATAAGAAGTAATAGTAGTAGCCATTTGCTAAAAAAAATCAATCAATTGGACCCTGAAGATTCCTAGAGAATATTGCCAGTTTAATAAAACACCCGAAAGAAGGCATGGGTGAAGGAGAGGCATGGCATTGAGGTGAAAGAGGAAAGATTTGACCACATTTTGGCCAGAGAATATGATAGAAAACCAATCTGGAAGGGTGTGGTAGTTGGAACAAATTAACAAATGAAGAATAATAAGAAAATTCATTGCTAGTGACAGGGAAAAATAGATTGGACTTTGCTGATTTATTGTGTTTTCAGTGATTTACTTGTAATTTCTGGACTTGGGAAAATAAATACACCGTGGTAGATTCGTGTGGAAGTATTTGAATTAAAATTGTGGTTGAAGTTCTTGTTGATTCTATTTTACATTGTTGCAATTGCTCTTATCAAAGGTTTAATGGACAAGGATTATGGATAAAGGCTAGGATTAAATGGATAAGGATAAAGGTGAATATGAAATTAATTAAATAAATAATTTAATATTTATTTAATTAATGGGATTTAGTGAAGGGTAAAATAAATAATGAAACAATAAATATTTATTTAATTAATAGCTTAGAATAAGGTAAAATTAGGTGTGGTTGGGTAAGGTTAGATTTTAGTTGTCTACATTAAGTTAACGATATTTTATAAAAAAAACTTAAGAAAAAAATCTCTTATAATAGTATAATTTATTTATTTTTTAATATAAATAATTATATAATTTATTTATTTTTAATATAAATAATAGTATGATTTATTTATTTTTTAATATAAATCACTATATTACATATATGAACATATTTTTAACTTTTTTAGTGGATTACAACATGATGAAGAAGCATACAACTAAACTAAAAGTCATATTTTGGTTGAACTAGGAGAAAGAGGCCTTTACTGGAGCACCCTAAGTGTGTGTTTCTCAAAATCCTACATGGAATTTCAAATCAGTCCAAATTTTGTACATCAGTTTATTTGGCAACTCACCTGCTTAAAAAAATTAATTTTAGGGTCACATCATCAAATATGATGCCACATCAACATGTGTTTTGTTAAGGTATTAAAAAAGGCTCGAAAAATAAGTGAGACTGATGATGGTGCACTATGTCATGTTTTATTGGTGCGCCGATGTGGCATCACATGATTTGTCAGTTTGTGTACTTTATGGATAGAAAGTGTATTGCGATTGGATATTAAGATGCTCCACTATGAAGCCCACTGAGGACTACTTCTATCCCCACTATTGAAGCCCGCTCCACTATGGGCCTCTCTCCCCTACCTCAAATAATATTTTCAAGTAGATTGGAATATGGTGAGTAAGCATACATCTAAACTAGAGATCACCTTTAGACTAAGATATCATAAATGAAGGTCCAATCCATGAAAAAATATACATAAAATAAATGCTACCTTAGTTGGTCTTTCTTCCATTTACACTCCAAATTCTTTTCAAGTAAAAGTTACATTGATGGATTTATTACTTTCTCTTAGCATGAGTAGATAGCCATTAGCTTTGGTACTTGGAAAGATGATTAGTGAAAACTTATTTTCCTCACTCTATGTCAACTACCTCATAATGGAGCATATTAGCTAAGGTCAAAACCATAATGTAGTGTACATGGCATTTCTATGAGCTAGTGTAGATCATAATGTATAATATAATATTTTTTCAAGAATGTATTTGATCATTAAAAAGTATCACATTTTGAATTCTAAAAAATATATTTTTCTTATTGATTTGTTGACTTTTTATTTATTTAATTATGACAAAAATAAAATTTGAGTAGTAAAATATGCTAAGGAAATTTAGGGCCACCTCACTGGAAGATGAGTAGACCATGATGTTTTTGATTCATTTCATGTCCCCAAGTTTTTGCAAATAAGAAAAAATAGTTTAAACTTGACTTACTATGCTAATTGGTAATTAATAAAATTGATAAAGAAATAAATGTATTTAGTTATAAAATTTTATATTGAAGATTATGCAATAAATAGTGTTTTGTGATTTTTTATTGTATTTTATATTTAAAATTGTATTATATATTTTTATTAGATTGATGAATTGATTATGTATTAACCTAAGTCAAAATTGTATTATGAAAGTAATTTTCATAGTTATGGATTTGAAATTTATCTATCAATTCAAACTCTACGCTCCTAATCTTCAATAAAAATGAGTGTTTGAACTTATAATTAGAATTTTGATGATAACTACAAATATTGTTGGAGATTATTGTGTAAGGGATTTCCTTACATAATGCTTGAATTGATTTATTGATGTGTACAAGTTTGAATATGCACCAAAAATCATGTACAATGTTGGTTCAATGCACATGTTGATGTTTGTGGATGTGATGTAGTCAAAAGTAGAGATCTTAAAGAAAATTAATCTACTTTAATTGTAAAAAATGGATCTTACACCTTAGCCTTCTATCAATCTTCTGACAACAATGCAACTCTTCATGCTCAATTTGTGATGAAGAGTTAATATTCAATCGAGTTTGTATGTGGACTTTATGAGAGATGTTATTGCAAATCATTATCTTGAGATGTGTATGATTGGGGATGTTGAGGATGGATTAATATTTATAGGAATAAATTCACCAAAAAATAAGATATGCTTCAAAATTCCTTTACTTTTTTCATTCCTTATCATTTTTATCCATATATTTCTTATTTACTATCAATGGAATGTCTAGATATCAAATAACATTGAGAGATTTAGAATAGTAATGAATGTGGGGCATGTGAAATTTTCATAGGTGTTGGTGGATGGTGAGATTAAAGTGAGGCATTGAGGACATCTAATGAGGGACAAAACAAAGGTGTGGATGAGGTAAATATGTTCTAAATATTGATGTGAAATATTTTTTTTTAAATACACAAAGAATCACCAGCCTTGTGTGTCTTAGCCCTCTGCATGGTAGGTTATTTGGAACTATACTACTATGTCTATGTCTCAAAAGATCCTTATTATTGGTACCACATATAAATCAAGGCTAGAACCTATTATCATTGTCCATATTTTTCAAAATCCCAATTGTTTGATCTAACTTGGGGGTACAATAATATGAAATATTAAATTGTTAGGTAGCATTAATACCACTCAAGAAAATATTATAGTAAACTTGATATTTTTTAATAAATTATTTATGTCTGTTGAATTATTTTACAAGTAAAATTTTTATATTCTCTAGTAGTAGTTAAGCGAACATACTCAATATTAGTGCACATATGGCATGTAACTTTATTAGCATACATTACACTAAATGGCATAAGCATGATTTTTTATGAATAGTATCTATATTACCATTTATAAAATAGTCTAACACATATTCACAAAAAAATATGGGTGAAAAATGTCACGCCCCTAAAGTCCAAATTGGGTATCAGTCTAGAGCAAGATAATAAAAAATAAAAAAAGTGGCTAAGTGGCTAGAGCACAGGGGGAAGGAGGAGGAAGGGGATTTCGATCTTCCAACATTTGCTATATATTAGTGGGCCTTGAGATAACCATAAGAGGGTCTCAAGCATAATTTCCATTATCAAAATTTTTCTCTTGAGTTCCTTCATTTAGCACTCAAGTAAAATTAAAAAATATAAATGAGCGGGTACTAAAAGATTGGGGGCCAAATTGTGGCCAAAATTTCAAAATAATTTGAAAGGCTATAACACACTCGTGTTATAGCTTATTAAAACAAAAAAATATCAAACCATATCATTTCATTTTCATTATGTTTTTTGTTGTCCATGACCAAGAAACCTGCATTTGTGTGCTCATATTTTGGAAGGAGCTAAAATTGCAATTTCTTCATCGAATTGTTGTAATTTCATCACCAGGATGCCGCCACGTCAACGGGGAGGTCAAAAAAGTGAGCATTGTTTGTTTTTTTGTGAATTTGTTGTTAAATAGGTAATTTCAGGTTGTTTTTGATATTCATTTCTTTAATTTGTGGGAGATGTTAATCAACCTCAAAACCCTCCTCAAAATCCTCAACAACCACAACAAGAAGCACATGAAAAAAATCCTCAACAACCACAAGAAAAAACTCCTCAACCAGTTCCTCAACATCCTCCTAGTACTTAGCAAGATTTAATGGGGGTAATTGAAAACAACAAAAAACATATTGAAGAGTTAATTACGAGGTTGAACAATCCTGTAAGTTCAACCGTGGAAAGAAGAACACTTGTGAGTTCACTTCAAGACATGTTAACACATGTAGATGCAATCAACAAACAATTAAGTGGTTGGGCAAATAAGAGGCAAGTATGGAGGAATTTTTATGGAGATAAATTATCATATAAAGAAGTAAAAGATGAAAAAATTACAAAATATGATTTGTGCTCACTATTCATTGACCCGCGCACAAATCAAAATCTTGACCTTAATGCCAAGAGGTTTCCTATTTATTGGTGCCACCATCAAGGGATTAGAAACAATTTTTGGGATAGGTGGTACATGGTTTTTAACTATCCACCATGCAACAATTGTGAAGTCCCCAAATATTTCTTAAGGAAACTCTACTGTGAGTTCATCCTCAACAAAAATCGCTAACTATTTTGATATCAAGGAATTTTGGGGGAGAGATGGAGGTCCACACAGGATAGACGAAATGGACGACAGGATTCTCAGTGGGAAGGGAGACAATCCCTCACTAGGCTAGCTCATGAGCACATCATTATCCCTTTCGTTGTGAAGGAGAGTGTTGAAGTGGACACTTTGTAGTCTATCAGCTCTTTGACCTAGAGTATCATCCACCATGCCAGTCTTGTAGTACAACGCCATCCAAGGGAGACTTCAAGGGGTAGGTTTCCACCCCATTCTTGTTAGGTTTGTAGGTCAATTTGTACATATGACCCCATGGATAGACACTTAGGAGGCTAGTGTGCAGGATACATCTATAGCTACAGAGTTGGTGATGGCAGATGAAATTTTGAATGATGCTTTGGGCATTGATACTTAGGTAAATGTTAGCATTTTCATTGAATTTAATTTATTAAATATCATTTTTGAAATGCAAGATTAGCTAATTTAGTTTAATGATTGTAATAAAATTCTAGGGTCACAGTGTTGATACTAGATACACCGGCACTCCACCTGTTTATTACTCCACTGCATCTACCGCTGAGGTATGTAACTAGTAAACAATTATAAATATTACATTTGAATAACATAGTTATATGAATGGTATTCTAATATCTAATTTTGGATTTTGAATGGGCTAATATTGGAGCTTTTGTTAGAACACCTCCCAGTGTGAGTGGAGTTGTACAAACCTTCATAAAGGTAATAGAATATAGAGTTTAACTAATGAATTGTACCTAATAGATTTGTGTAGTTTATATTCATATCGTTGATTACATTGCATTGCACATCTTTCAAACTCAGAGTATTACTTCACATTGCATAACTAATAACTAGATGTTGATAGATGACAAAATTTCAATTAGAATGTAGTTGTTTAGAAAGTCAACATAAGTAGTGATGCAATTACTTCACATAGCATAAGTAATAACTAGGAGAAACTGCCAATTCCATTAGCTTATCATGGAATTCCATGAGGCCACATTTTATTAAAGATTTTTTTCAAACAGTTCACTACCTTATCTATACTATGGATGGTTGGAAAAAATCTATGAAAGAATAGTAGTAAGTAATAGCATAGAAAAGGAAGTGAGCTATTTGAAAAAATGCCTCAAAGAAATTGGGTCTCATGGTGATGGAAAATGCCTCAAAGAAATTGGGTCTCATGGTGGACATGTATCACCATGAGACCCAATTTCTTTGAGGCATTTATTCAAATAGCTCACCACCTTTTCTATGCCACCACATTTTCCATACATGTCTACCAAAGCATTTTATCAAACAATTCAATTTTCTGTTGCTATGGCTAAAAGCCTAAAATAGGTTCTTTCCAACAAACTATGGATGCTTGGAAAAATCTATCAAAGCATAAGCAATAACATAGATAAGGCAGTGAATAGTTTGAAAAAATGCCTTGAATAAATGTGGTCTCATGGTGATGGAATGCCATTCCATCACCATGAGACCACATTTCTTTGAGACATTTTTTCAAGCAGCTCATCGCCTTTTCTATACTACCACATTTTCCATACATGTCTATGTCACGAAAAAATGTATAGTTGACATTTTTGTGCTCACTTGAGTCTTTCTTATGGACTTTGGCTTGATTTTGCCTAGATTTAATGTTGTAATGTGGCCAACACATTCACATTAGGTTTTGGACCCTTGTGAATCATTAAGACTTCTAAGATGTCTTGTAAAGGTGTTACATGAAGAGTTGTAGCCCGCTTTCACACTTTTCTAGGACCCTTTCATTATAATTCACCTAAATATTCCCCTTTTTATCACTTACCAAGTCTTATTTCAAAGTGTTGTAAAGAGTTGTTACAAACTCTCATGCTTTTCTAGACTTGTCATCACTAAATCAACCCTTTCTCATGTTTAAATGACCCCTTAATGCACTTTCCAATCATACTTACGTGTATTTTTGAGGATATTCATGTGTTAAACATTATTTAATGCACTTTAATTTCTGAAACCTAGTGAAATTGCCTTGGTGGGACCAAGTCACCACCTGGGGCGACTTACTCCTACTGGGCACAAAAATCAAAATAATTTTAATTTCTTGGGGGGATTTTATTCTCTTACCCTTGAGGTCGGCTTGTGATGTGTTATTTTTTGGAAATTTAGGAAATCCAAGTATAAATAATGGTTTTCTCCTCATTTTTCATCTCCAATCTCCTACAATCTCTTAATTAATTAAGCATTCAACCATTCAATATCTTAATCATTCTCAAGCATTCAAGCACTCTAAGCATAATCAAGTCATCCATTGGAGCACTT